>MJUU01049653.1:136507-149652 GCA_002080025.1 Modiolus philippinarum
AGGTTAGAAAAATCATAGCTATCGACGGAGGTGTATGCTTCATTAACAGATCGAAGTCTTTCCAAAACTTCTACCGAATTTTTAACACTCCAAAAGTAGTTAATTCCACTGTATTCATAACATTTGTTGCTAAAGTTGATGACGACATTTTTATGGTAGTAAGTGCACTGGTCAATAAAACAGAAATATGTGTAGTTGAACATTTATTTGATGCCGAAATAAAACGGAATTTGAAATGATTTTTGTGTAGTTTAGGAAGCCAATACATAGTAGGAATGCTTTTATAATTAGAAGTTGCTTTAAGTTCAGCTGTAGCTATCATGTGATCATCAATTATTTGTGTTTCTGTTGACGTGGTAGCTTGAAATGTACTAGAATTGGTAATTTCATTCCGAAGCACCTCGATGTAATACTTACGTCAAACAACGACCACATTATTGGCTGCTTTATCTGCCGGAACAAATATATACCCTTTTTCCAATACTTTTAACTTCTGTTTGATTTTTGAAATAGCAGGAATGGTATTCTGCTGCTTATAATGTGTTTCAAAATGATTAATTCGGATATCAACAACTTCCATGCATTTGTTAATGAAAGTGTCTAATGATTTTTTATCCGCATTTTCTCTTTCACACCACTTTTTACAGAATGACATTACGGCTTTTTTAATTACATCACGACAGTTCTTCCAAATTATTTTTGAAGGAGGACGATATTTGGGTCCTTTTTGGAGAAAAGTTTTTACCTCTCGGTCCCGGACGATGTTGAGGTCTCCTGTAATAACATGACCACTAGGTTCATATCGAAACTTCGAGCTTGCACAATTTCAGGTCAAGGGTGAATTTTGATTAATTTCAAGATTTTTGGTAACGAATGAATAATTAAAAATAAGGTCTCTTGTAGTTTTTTTGTAAGTATATGAAATAATGGGTGGTTCTATATTATCAAAATAAGGAGGAATAAGTTTGATAATTTTTGAGTCTCTAAATATACTAGATACATCAATAAGATCGACCTCTTTGTTGATATACGGTAAATTAAGGAAATATCTTATGGTCTTCAGGTTTATCAATTTTATGAAACACTTTTTGGTAGCAAAATGCGCTGATTATTCCAGCAGCTTCATACATTGGACTGTAATATGGTATGGTATTGCATTTTTCCAATAAAGTATTTAATTTAACAGTAGGAATTGAACATAATTTACAAAACAAATTATATCTGCCATTATTTTTAAAGATAGTAACAAGGTCAGAAATTGAAACTGAAGTTCTGTGGTATTTTTGTTTATTACGATTGATACGTTTACCGTGGGATCGTTTATTACGTAATTTTTTTGAAACAATATCCATGATATTGATGGAAGAAGTTCTTGATATGTTACCTAGGCCCATAATATTATCATTTAAACCGAGAGGATACGCCGTTTGCAACTTCTTTATTCAAGACAGTTCACAATCTCTACGTGATTTTTCAAATTGTTTATGTGACTGTCCGTCCTTCTTTACGACACTTTCTAATGGTTGAACCTTTATAAATTTGATGTTATGTTTATGTTTATTTAGATGTTGATAAATTAAACTTCGGAATTTTTGTATCTACGGAAACGATAGAGATGTTGTTGTGTCCGTTTATAAAGATGCTGACCGGTTTCCCCTACATATTGAATTCCACAATTAGGTTTTGTTCATGTAATCAAATAAGTAAGATTATTAGTTTTTCAGTTTATGTCAGTTTTAAAAGATAGGGTGAATGTTCTGCCATTGACGGTGGATTTAGCAGTATTTTTGTTGATGAGGCGAGAACAAGTAAATAATTTTTGGCATTACACGGAGACATTTGTGGATATCCACGTCTTTTGCTATTAAAAATAAGTGCTGCTGAGGCATTGTTAGATTTAAAGCATCTTTTGAAAGTAGAAATTTTTTGCAGGGTTAGAATTTGTGAATGAATTGTTTTTAGCAGCAAACGTGGATAACTGTAAAGAGTTAAATATAATTTTCTTTCCATTTCTTAAAATCATTCTTTAGTGAATTCATATATAGTATAAAAGGTATATAAATGGATGCGGAATATGTCCTCTGATAATAAACACTTATCATCTGTACTAGACTAGCAATTATTAATAAGTTAAAAACGGACAGAGATGTCTTGCAAAAACTGTCATAAAACCCGACAAGGACATGAAATATATGTTAAGTTAATCAATACTCCACGATCTCTTTCATCGGTCTTTCTGCACCCAAAAACTGAAACACGAAAAAATTTATTTTACGTATTTGGGAAAAGAAAACGAATTTTTTGACAAACACTACAACTGATTTCCATCGAATATATACTTTGGATATATACATCCAGATGTAGACAGGAATCAAAGCCCTGTCCTTGATAAAATGGAGTTTTCTGTGTATAGTGTGCGTTTTTGTCACATGTACATTTATTCCATATCCTTTCATATTTTTTTCTATTTGGAGGATGATATTGCCATGCTTGAATTTTTGTAATACAAAATACCCAAATTATTATAAATTTAGTTTCTGCAGATGAGTATTTCTATATGTCTCTTCAGTGTAGATTAAATCAGAAATTTGGAAATCTATATACTCAAATATGTGTGAAAGGTAATACAGAACAAATTACTAATAGGATCTAAACAAAAAATAAACCCAAGGACAGAGCTATGCAAGAGGGAGATGCTCCTTTATTGATTAATTAATTTTATTTAAAATTGCAATATCTAAATTATACAAAATTTTGTTTAAAACTAAGGAGTATCTCCCTCATGCATAGCCCGGTCCTTAGCAGAATTTTGGCTTTTCTATTTAGATCGTTTTGGTAAATTTGTTCTCTATCAGCTTACACGTTTTTCGGTTAATGGACTTCTAAATGTTTTTGATTGATCTCCACTGATGAGACATAAGTTGTCGAAATGCGCATATACAGAAAATAACAGTAACTTCGGTATTTTGCCATTTGAAAAATTTAGATATTGCGAGATTCCGAAATAAAATATTGACAATATATTTGCCGAATTTTGAGGACACTTTTTCCAACAGACAAACGGAATTATCCTGGCATATTTGTTTTTTATTTATGTGAAGCATGGTAAAGGCATTCCAAAAGAAATTGTGGGTTAAACTAGTTTTATGGCGCATCAAACCTCCCTATTCCATTACAGTTATGTCCGGTAGCAACTAAGCAGCAATTGCTATTAATAGGCCGTAAAACAGTGTAATGTTATTTCCAGTACAGTTTAAAAATGAGGTTGTGAAAGGTCTGTAAGATGTTTGATTGCATTAGAAATGTCATTTTCTATCCCCAAGACAAAAACAATTAAAATCCTGGGAACATGTAACTTCTCTAACCTTTAAACAAGACTACGCTGAAAGTTTGAAAAAGATATATTCAGATGTCAGAATGGCAAATCTGCACTCATTACAATTTTGACAAAGACAAAGCTAGAAATAATTAATAAACACAACAAGACAGAGAAAAACACCGAGAAAAAACTGACAGCCGCAATGGTCCTGACTTGGTACAGGCAATTAAAAAGAAATGATGGGTAAAACCGGTTTAATGGCGCGCCTAACCTCCCCATTCCATTGTGGTAGAAACTCAACAGTAATTGCTATTGAAAGGTCGTAGACATTAAAAGAAATGATTATCCAAATACTAAGTAAAATAGAAACTGAAGTCTTGATTGATGAGGTAGTCGTGGAGATACAATGTCTAATGAGTATGTCTAGCTCCTGCGTAAAGAATCAAATGTGAAACATAAACTCCGTAAGAAGGAGAAGCTGGCATATTACTGTCCATGTTAGGGAAATTGATAATTTTAGTACGGAGATGCCAATTTTCCTCAAATTCGAGTTGTAAGCCCAAATAACATGAATATGATGTAGATCTAATGATTTCTGTTGTTTCCTTAAGTTCTTTAGTTCTGATGGATCTATTGATGGGATCAATTTACTGAAAGATCCGTTATTGGTGGAAAGACCATCATCAATATATCTATGATCTAGCCTATTTATTTTACGATCTTTTACGAGTCCATGATGAAATTCAGTGTCTTAAGAATATAAAAACAAGTCTGCGAGGAGAGAAGCACAATTTGAGTCCATTGATATGCCAACTTGCTGTTACTGTAGAAATTACATCTCTAAAGCTACTAAGTCAAGGTTATGTTTAAACATTGTTACTATTGTCACTCGAAATATCTTATGATCGTCATCACGATTTGATTTATCGTTTCATTAGATTTCTGGATAGACAAATACTTAATTTGATATTCCATCGGACTTTTCTCTTACACTTTGAACGTTGTCACATAGAGCAGAACATGCTTACCCATCTGAAAAAAAACAACGTTTTTATAAGAAAAAAATCCTTTTGTGTGGCTGATATAATCCTAAATTCTGGAAAAATGCTATACCAATCTCTTTTTTTTCTCCTTTGTCGTCTATGCAGCGATGACAATATTTTTCAGGAGCAGTAAGCGTTATATCATCTTTTAATATTTTCTTTATACTAGAACGAAACACATTCGTTTAATATTATGCTTACAAAATCGACTCAATAGAGTACAACATAGCATTACTTTTTCAAGTTCGAAGGTATAAATTTTAGTATTTTTGGTTTTAATAAGGTGGACAAGGCTTACATTGTATTCGTATTATTGAACAGAGAAGAACCTTTGTTATCTATTTGTTACTGCATCTAACATTTAAACAGTAAAACCTTTTTTGATGAAAACATGAAATGAGGCATCAATGGGGAATTGTGATGAGATGTATAACGAGAAGACAAAAATCAATGTATTGACACTATGATAGAATTTTAAGAATGGATTTTGAATGATTAAATAACAAAAATAACTGATATGAAAGTATATTGGACAATTAACCTACACATGCATGGTAAGGTTAAGCAACTGTAAGAATGCCTTTTTTGTCCTCATCCTGAAGTCAAGAATGAGTAAACACTCATAACTCAAAGTAAGTTAAAAAGGTTAAAAAGATTACCCCTTGCAAGGACTTGAGCATAATACACTTTTAAAATATGTAACAGCACTAAATTCATATTTGATTTTGTTTTCCTTTTGCTGTTGTTGCAGTATCCACAACAAACTTAAAATATCCGGCAAAATACGTTTACAAACACTGTCATCCGATGTCAAACAAAGGGACAAAATGCAAATACAACAAATAAACGACCAAAGAACACTAATCGAGTTGATTGTTATAGATTCAGGCAAATAAAATTAAGAAATGAATATACAGATAGCCACAATAAAGTTTATTTTTAGAAAATAAGCAAGCCAAAGTTAAAAATTTTGAGAGTCCATTTATATCAGAAATTTTCACACGAACAAGTTCAGCATAAATTAATACATATTCTCATCCGAATGTCACCATTGGTGCATTAAATCTATTTACAATACTGGACCATTCAAATATCTGTTTGCATAGAACTACCTCCCAAAACTTCCCTATATAAAACGACGGTAATTTTCTGTCAAGTTAGCGTTATAATGTATTTTGTCCGACATGGAATGGGGTAAATTACAAAATTACCGATCAGAATTGTCAAGTACCAAAGTCATGATGTGAATAATAAGTTTTTTCAAAGCAAAGAAATGCTTTATTCTGAGATGCAACCATTATATCGCAATTTTTAAACTTTATTATTTTTTATGATTAACCGTTGTTTTATCCATATGAAATATATATCTTTTTTTTATTTGTCTTTACCTAGGACTAGAAGTGCATCACTTCAAAAATTTACTTTGTTTTGTCCTATTAGAATCAAAACAATTTATGTGTGCTTGAATACATGCTTGTTTTTCCACGAATTTGCCCTTAAACCCAATATAAAGCCGATATTATCATAAATTGAATATTTGGCATAAATGACCGACCTATGTTAAAATCAGTGTATACGGAAGAGCCAAATATTTCTTGATATTGCTTTCTACACGATGATCTGATTCTTCACCTACATTGAGTGTTGTAAGGCATATTCAGGTACATATTTTTTGAAGTATCAGTCAAAAACTGAAAGAGCATAAAACAATTAATAATAATTCTTGATACAATACAACAAGTAACAATATAACTGTTATTCCTCGCGAGTTATCAGGTCATTGTCCTAGACTGTTAATGTATGCAGTAAATAATACTGTTTATAAGTTTGGGAGAAAAATTACGTTCGTTCCGCCAAAAGTAAAATGAAAAATGTAAATCAAAAAGCCGAAGTTCCTGCAAAATTAGTTTCTGTATATGGACATTTTGACAATCCATGTCACTTCTGTGCATATCAAATCAAAACCGGAATAGCCGGAATCAAGCCGGAATAGTAATTTGACGGCTTTTCCTTTGTGACGTCATAATTGAATGACAGATGTGAATCGTCATATTTCGTTTACTTTTCCGGAAATTAACTCTCTTATTCCGTAATTAATGTTTAATCTGGAAACTCTGTAATATATCTCCGTTAAAAGCATGGTGACATATACATTTTTTCATTGGAACCTACAAATTACATCATGAACTATCTGTTCACAGAAATACATAAAATTTTCATGGATCAAAAGTTCATTTCTATAAAGCTAAAAATTGCCTTTCCATATTTTCCCCGTACATTCTGTGTAAATTAAGGTGAAAAAATGAATAAAAATTAGCAAAATTTTTCTCAATTCTAGAAAAAGCAAACATGGTGACCCATACTTTTTATTACAGATTTCGGATAAGTAAGATTGGTTCTTCATTTGCGCCGACTTATAACAAAATCTCATGTATATGAATATTACTATCTATCTACCTTAGATACACAATAATTTGCATAGATAAACACAAATATGACGTTTGTCTATGTAATATTTTATGGAAGGTTCCGGTGTATTTGCGGATAAATACAGTTGAATGGCTGTAATACATAGAATATATTTTCCATAATTTCGTATGGATGTATTTAAATGTCGCGCAATGCTTGCCGTACTTTTTATATTTGAAGGGATTACGCAACTAAATAACAGTTTTCACCCTCCTCTTCTAGACGGAAATATTATATGAAAATTTAAATATTGTGATGATACTTGTAAATATAATTGAAATCAACAGTTTCAGTGTAAGATGAATATTGCGTTAAAATCGATATTTATAGCAAATAATGCAATCAACATGAACAGCTGATATTCACAATAATCTGTTGCGTAGTTACGTTAAATAGATTAATGTTCATCCAAATATTATGAAAATATAATGTAACACTCACACTGTTATTGAACTAGGCTCCAAATTCAAAACTATCTGGGTGTAGTTTGCATTACTAGAGAGAAAGATAGTGTCGGAAAACGAACTACTAAGATGTGTCATTTAGTTCATTGGGATTTCTTTCCATTTAAATGTAATGATAAATCTAGTTGTAACAATGTCCTTAACAAGAACGACATCTCCAATCTTCAAGTCACGTTGTCTAGCGATCCATTTCTGTCGATACTGTAGTTGAGGAAGATATTCTTTCCTCCATCTAGACCAGAACGTACTGGCTAACGCTTGTACTCTTTCCACTCGTTGCGGTACAAGTTTTTCCTGTCGTTTGGTTGAGAAATAAATTTATGTTGTGTCTTCTTTGTCAACAGCATAGCTGGAGTTAATATCAGTGGTGACTCTGGATCAGTTGATACAGGCGTAAGTGGCCTTGAGTTGATAATTGCGCAAACTTCGGTCTTGAATGAGTTGTCGCTAGTGGAGCAGGACATGATTACCCTTCCGGAGCACCTGATGGCACTCCCGGTTTTCATGGGAGTTCACACTATGAGTGCCTTAGTTCATAATGTTATCTTTTTATTTCCGTGCATTGTACCTGTCCAACGTCCTTGTTTTGTCTTTTTGTTTTTTATCTGTTACCTGTTTGTCTTTGGACTTCGATTTTTGTGGTCATCGCTTTCCTTGTTCCTTTGGTATTCTACTGCTTTTGTTGAAAATATCATGAGTTAATGTGTGTCTTGTAGATCCAATGAGCATGGAGTCTAATTTTCTTCTTACTAGGAATGGCAAAATGTCGCGAATTCAGTACTCGAGTACTCGGCACAAATACTCGCGAGTACTCGAGTAGTACTCGGGTCATTCTAATTGATAGTGTATAACCATCACTCGTTTAATGTGGGATGAGGGCATGCAATGTAGGTCTTCTTGGCTTTCATTCAAACCTTTCTGGCTTGTTTTTTTTCTTCAGAAAATATTGTAAATTTGAATGAAAATCACCTGTTTTATACATCAAACAAGTAAACACTAATTGGCACACAATCGACTAACGGCTTGTACTGTAGGAATTTGCTTTGATCTAATTTTAATTATTCTAATCTGGGACTAATATATTAGTCCCAGTTCTAATGAGGGGGTCTTTCTGATTAAAAAAGTAATCAACGTTGCTTGTCCTGTCAAAAGGTTTCTTCAGTTTCGCCGGTCCGAAAACTTAATGAACATGTGTCAAAGTATTTAAAGTATAGCATTGAATCCGCTAAGAAAGGTTTGGAAGAATGCTTTTCAATAAATTTTACCGAATCAAACAAATTAACCAATAAGTATCATAAGGGGATTCAATTAAAAAGTTTGAACTTTGGGAACTTCCCTTGATTTAAAATTAATGATTGAATGAGCAAATTTCAGAAAAACGAAAAAAAAAATAACTGCGATACACATGGTAGGGAATGCAGAAATATCAGGCGAATACAAGCGAGGTGCAATAAAAAGAAAATGAAAATACATAGTGTATAAGAGAAGAAAAAAATATTGAGAAGATGCTTAAAATACATAATTAGATCTAAAAAATATCCTTGAATTTTTTAATAAGCCGAGTACTCGAGTACAAAAATTGTACTCGGGTACTCGCTCTCTAAACGAGTACTCGAGTATTCGAGTATTCGTTGCCATCCCTACTTCTTACCATGCCAATCATGCGCTCCCAAGCTCCACCCATATGGGATGAGTGAGGAGGATTGAAAATGAAGGATGTCCTCTAGTCTGACAAGTAACGCTTCATTGGCCCATTTTCAACGTTCATTGGCCTAAAATTAAAGGCATCTACCGCTCCTATAAAGTTTTCTCTATGTTCAGACCAAATATCTTCACTTCTCCTCTTATTGCTGTGAAGCGTTTGACTGCATTGATAAATTCAGATGAGCTCATTTCTTCGACCAATTCAATGTGGATGGCTCTTGTTACTAGACAAGTAAACAAGATAGGCCAAACGCTTGGAGTTTCAACATCCACCACGTGTTTTTCTTGTGACTATTGTCCATGGTCCAAAGGCGTCTACTCCTACATTTGTAAAAGGAGGTGCTGAATCAAGATGATCTTCAGGCAAGTCTGCCATAATCTGACATCCCTTTTTATCCCTTAGCTTAATCCTTTGGATATTATGGCTTTCCATATTATTTGATTTTAATGCTGCTGGTGAGAGGTTACTCATGGAAACACGTGTTCAGCATAATGAAATTTACTGGGTTTTTATGCAACAATGGTATTTTTTGTATTACGACAGATTACACAGCAATAAATTAAAGAGGATATCAAGCGTCTAATTCCGGTTATCAAGGTACCTGCAGATCGAATGGCACCATCTGTTAGGTGACGACCTTAATATCTGGTGTTTTCATACTAGTGTCTTACTAGAAAAGTGGCAATGTGGTGACGTCCAGGTTTAATTATAGGCATCATTTCTTTAATACCAATGTTTGATTTAGCAGTGCTTCCGCCAACTCGTTAAAGTCCTTTTGTATCAAAAAATGAATTGAGATTGGCAGTTGAACTTCTTTTGCCGATACGTATCTTGTCACTTATGCAATCTTTTTCTTCTTCATAAACTTCACGTTGTACTGATGATATAACGTAGTCTTCTGTGTCTTGAAGTAAAGTGTTGACAGTTTCATGCTTCTAACTCTCCTTCAGCCGTGACCGGGAAGAACGTTTCAGGAACGTAGTGCAACGTATGAAGGCACTTCAGTCTGAGAAGTGCTGGAATCTCTCATTCCTTATGTTAGAATTCGCTAGTGTTTTGGCAACAGAAATCTCTGGAGAAACATGAAGACGAATCTCAATATCATCGTCGGGGTCAACAAGTTGGTTTTTCACCCCGAGTTCTGATTGGTTTCACGAGTGAGAAGGCGATTAGGTCCTAATAACCACTCACTATTATGGATGTCAATAGCTGGCAGTGATCTTGTAGCTGCGTCAGCCGGGTTTTCATATGTGTTCACATAATTCCATTGGTATTCTTTCTACTCTATTTCCAAAATAAATATGAAATCTTCTGGTGTCGTTAGAATTTGTATTTGATACAATCGATGGACAGGTATAGCTGTTCTAATGCACACTGTGCAACTTCTACTGCCAGTTCGGCAGTACAAAAATCCAAACCAGGAATTGTGTGTCCATTTGTTGGAGCAACTTTCGCCTTTCCCAGCACAAAACGAACTTTTGTTTTACCATCTTTATATATTGCGCAAATAAAAACTACTGCAGCTACTGCCCTTTCTTACGCATCTGAGTAAACATGAAGTTCTCTGGTTACTGCTTGGCTGAAGTAATGTATATATGTACGTGGAATAGGTAAAGTTTTCAGTTCTTTAGTTCATCTCGCCACGTTCCCCATTCAGAAGCAATGTCATCCGGGACAGGTTCGTTCCAATCAACTGTTGTTGAAGTCAGTTTTCGTAGCATCAGTTTCCCTTGGATGATCACCGGGGCTAAGAATCTAAGTTGATCATATATGCTACTTATCATAGATAATTCTCCTCGTCTTTTTATACATGTTATTGGTTTCGTGTCCAGCGATAGCTGGAAAATCAACATGTCTGTGTTGACGTCCCATATTAGTCCAAGACTACGCTGGTGTGGTTTGTTGTTGGCTTCAATATCCAAATCTTTTAAGTTTGTAGCTAAATCGCGTGATAGAAACGCAGACACAACTTCAGCACTGTTGGATAAAAACTTGTGCAAACGGAGATTTACCTACTTTGTCAATGCTTCTTGTGTGTCTTTGACGACTATGTTGGCCTCTTCTGCTGTTGGGTATGATGTTAATCCATCATCAACATGAAAATCTTTAGTCACAAAATTTATAACAGGCTGGCCGTACTCTGGCTCTGTGGCATGTACTGTCTTGCGTAGCCCCAACGTTGTTGCTGAGGATGGACTGTTGCCGAAGACATGGACTCTCATTCGGTACTCTATCAATCCCTTATCAATATCATTGTCTTTATACCACATGAATCTAGGGTAGTTTCTGTGATCCTCTCTCACTACAAAGCAGTGAAACATGTGCTGAACATCAACAGTGACAGCTATCTCTCTCTCGAAACGTATCAGGACTCCAAGTAAGCTGTTTGATAAGTCTGGACCAGACATCCAGACACTGTTTAGGGATACTCCGTGTACTTTTGCGAAGGAATAGAACACAGTCCTGAACTCTCTTTCTTGGGATGGTATACTCCGAACAACGGTAAATACCAACATTCTTCCTGTTCTTGCAATGGTGGAGCAACTTCCGCACGGTTGTTGTCTAAGATCTTTAAAATGAACTCTATAAAATAATCTCTTTTGAGGGCGTTCTTCCTCAGACTGTTTTCGAGGAGTTGCGCTCTTTTAACAGCTTGTTTCTTGTTGTTTGGAAGTCGTTAACGTGGTGTCCGAAATGGAAATGGTGAAATCCAACTGCCTGTGGAGTCTCTTGCAAACTGGTTGTTCATTGGTTTCTTGAATATTTCATCTTCATACGACTTTCCAGGCTTGTCGTCATCTTTTGTCTTTGCAAAGATATCATATTCTGGTATGTCTACTGATTTGGTTGCAGTATTGAAACAAGGAGGATCAGGTTCCCGTAAACAAATTTTACTTTCACATGGTCTTAGTGTCGTAGGTTGGACAGATGATCAGACAAAGGTTTTTTCTTCACAGATAAGTCTGGAGTTGCATGTTGAAAGTCTCGACAGATTTCGCAAATGACGACCCAGTCCAGTCTTAATTTCTCGGCGAAGGGTGATCCAGGTGGTCTATGTCTATAATTTAGTACATGGTGGACTTCTGGAAGGTCTCTTCCTATGAGCAGCATTCTCTTCCTGCTATCTTCAATTGGTGGGATTCTTCCAGCTATATCTTTCATATGTGGAAAGTGTACGGCAGAATCTGGTGACTGGATTTCGCCTCTGCTATTTGGAATGTAATTACATTCTACCAAAACTGGCAATTCTACCTCTTCTTGTCCGTGTAATGATTGGACAATAAACCCTTTAGCTCTCCTGCCACTGGTGGCAACACGACCTGATCAAGCGGTCATGGTATGATTTTCCAGTTTGTTTTCAATGTTGAAGAATTCAAAAAAGTCTGTTGATGCGAGGAACTTGTTATTTTGGTCATCAAGAACAAGATACTTTCAATGGTTTTGTCGGAGTCGTCCCTATAATGTACTCTGACAGGGATGGTCTTAGCACATAATTTGCATGTGTTGTTTCACAGATTTCTGTGCAAGACGAGATTACTGTTCTTGAATTATATGCCTCCCCGTCGTGATGTTGTACGGGGCCAACTGAAGATGCCTGCCTATTATACATTATATGTAAGGCAGAGGTGTGTTTTTTGCTTCCGCAGTCTCCTCAGGAAATCTTTGCCTTAGAGTCTCTGCTCCTATGAGTTGTAGAGGCGTTTATTTTATTTTTTTTTGGGGGGGGGTGTTTCTTCTCTCGTCAATTGATTTAGACTTGATTCCTCTACATTCGTCTAATGAATACCTGGTATTATGTATTACGCACCTTCTCTCTGTACTGGGGCAGGGGTGCCCAAATAACTTTACTAGGCTTGTTTGGACATCTGTCGACATTAGTCTTGTGAGATGCTACCCGGGTTTTGGCCAGAGATGGCACTGCACGAAATGATACATTTATTGGAAAATTAAATGCATCTTATATGAACATTAAATTTCAAATTTAGAAATATAATACAAGTTTATTTCTCTTGAAAACTTCTCATTTACTTTAAGTTTACATTAGGTTTAATTTTACAATTAAATTCCCAAATTTACGCCTCATTTAATGTCAAGTTTAAATTTGTTTAAACTTCAGGTTTAATACATATTAAACTTGTATAAAC
>MJUU01049654.1:0-14135 GCA_002080025.1 Modiolus philippinarum
GTTCATTTTGCTGCTCGTTTTCACTGCTCTCGTGCTCATTTCGCTGCTCGCTGCTCGCGTGCTCATCTCGGGAATATTGCTGCTGCTGCTGTGTGGTGGTAATTTTGCCGTTATAAATGGTATATTCACCTGATCATTTCGCTGCTCACACTGATCATTATCGCTGCTCGCATGCTCATTTCGCTACTCGTGTGCTCATCTCGGGAACATTGCTGCTGCTACAGTCACTGTGCGGTGGCAATTTCGCTGCTTAAGGGCATATCCAATAGTTTCAGGGGAGATAATACAAAACGCAAAAGAAGGCAATGTTTTCCGGGAATATGACGTTGAAAAAATGTAACGTCACAAAGCATTTCCCATTTTCGGAGAATGGTAATTTATACCTTCCAGTTTGGCGAACTTTTTAAGAGTGGCCCATGGAAAATTTATTAAAAGTTGCATATTTTAATGTTTATCTTTGAAACGAACTCGATGACCTATACTGTTTTTGAAATTTTTGAGTAGCATATTATTTGAAGTACACAATATCAAAATTTCATAAAATCGACAATATGAGAAGTTTTTAAGATACTGTAAATCTGAATTTCTAATGGAACATTTTATGCCACTTTTACCGTTAATAGTGCTACATATTTATTGATTTAGAGAACTAGAACATACTTTATCATGTAAAATTTATTTTTCTGTAAATCTTTTAAACCTTGACTTTGTTTTTCAGTTGCTTTGGTAGCGATTACATTGAAAATCATTTCTGCGTTTTTTTTTCAAGCTAGAACTTGATTTTTCTTGGAGAGATGCAAAAATTGTCAATGTTTAACCATAATTTCCATGGTAACAAGATCGGTGGCCCAATATTTTCTTAACATTTTTGGAATCTTGTTATTTGTTTTACAACATATCTATTGTGAAAATGAAAATCAAACATGAAACTGTTGGATATGCCCTTAATCACGCTGCTCGTTTTCACTGCTCGCGTGCTCATTTGGCTGCTCGTGCTGCTGGCGTGCTCATCTCGGGAATTCAGCGGTTAGTGGTGATGGTGACAAGTGCATTGTATCTTGTGGTGGGAAAAAGACATCACAAGCGTTTTTATTTAATTTTTTTTTAATTTAAAAAAAAAAATATTTCAGGAACCTCCCAGTTCCGATTCCCCACCCATAACTGCTTCATGACGGGGAAAATAAAATATGCATACTTGTAACTAGTTGATTATTTAATCAGTATCAGAAAGGAAACTCCCTCTGAGAAACAAAGAATACACCAAAAATAACAATGGAGAACAGAGACACAAAAAAGGAGGTTGGAGTTACGGTTGGGAAAAAGGCCAGAACAAAACAAGGCAGAACAGAACAGGGATTTAAATCGAAGGAAAACAACACAAGAGTTTGGGGTTAATGTTAGAGCACAAACAGGAGGAGACAACAAATAAATAATAGAAAAGCACGCCCAAGCTTAGGTAATGCATTTAAAGAGATTCCGGAGTAATTTGGAACAACAAAAACGTGAAGATAATGAGTTATCCAAACATAAAAACCTGGGTTAGGTGTTATTTATAATTAGGTAGGTTAGTTAAGGCATGGAGGTATATATAATACCTCCACGGTTAAGGTCAGGTCACTAGCGGAGTACATTATGGATTATTAGTCTTTCGGCGTCCCACCACTTTCACACCGCTGCACTATCTTTGCGGTGCTCTACGCTCAAGACGCTGGAAGACGGGGTTGAAGACATTATACAAAATCAGAGGGATACCTGGGAAAGGGGTAGGGGGTTTATCGTTAAAACCAACTATAAATATATATATGGGCCCATTTCAAGTATCCCGACCCATATCTGTATACAAATAAACGGAATGACAGTTATAAAGAGTATCGTTAAGACCATATCTGGAAATCAATGAACATGGAAATTATGTCGGGTACGCGTCGCCTGTAAACTGCATTTTGACCGTCAAATCTACGATTGACGCCCTCGGGTATTCAAATAATGTACTGTTATTGCTTAAATGTATGCCCTCGTGCTGCTTTGAAATTTTTATTTGCTCCCTCTGGTGTAATCCTAACAACGTATGTAATATGCAATTTTATAATTTTTCATGACCTTTGAAGATAAATGTGGTGATTTATCTTCCAAGGTCATGAAAAATTATTAAAGTTCTAAGGACTTACGGTTTTACTTTAGATCATTATTTCAGACGGCAAAGAAACATATCTCAAGCTCGAAAGTTAAGTTAAATTTAACACAATATCACCTATAGAGACTGGTGTTCTTTTGAATTAAAAATCACAGTAACTTCTGTATTCAGTCATTTGAATTAGTTTTGATTATATTTTGATTTAATTAGGTTTTTTTAATTATGTAGAAGTAAATTTGTAAGGATCATCATTCAAATAAAAAGTAACCAAATGTTCAAAGGTCAAAGTCAATTTTGAAAGTACATGGTCAATAACAAAATAAAACATAGAACTAAGTTTCTGATTGATTGATTGTGATTGACTGAATATTGTTTAACGTCTACTGAGCAATAGTTCAGCTATATCAAGACGAGAACATGTTTGTTAATAAATAATCACTTCAGGGTATGGAAAGGGTCATGGGACGGGAAATTCTGACTGCCACCGGAAAAGTAGGGTGAAATCGGGAATTTAGCCTTGTAGCCAATCACCTACGGACAACTCAAAAAAGAGCTTGCTTCAAGGATTCTTTAACGTGCAGGAAGCGTGGCATTTCTTCCAACACATGGACCTGAGTTTACATCCCACCCGAAAGATGGGTTGTATATTTATTCATCCCCCACAACCACGGACATCCAGTTTTGGAGGGGTTGTACCTCGAAGCCTTGAATACTGGGTCCTATTTCTATATCACGTGGTTCCCTCGGGGACTAAGTTTCTGAAACATATCCCAAGGGAGTTTTGGCCAACATTAAAGCTGCCTACTTTTTAATGTCTTGTATCTCCGTTAAAAGCACATAGACCTATATATTTCTTTTTGTCTTTTCATTTAGTCTACTGTTTTAAATCGATTAAAATATATGATGTGAACAAGATCAGATGAACTTAGTGAAATTAACATTTAAATAACGTTTTTTTATAAATATAAAAAAAATGATCTTTCATAATGAATTGAGAGTTATTCTAGTTCGATCTATCAACAACAAACTTGATAGACCGTAAAAATAAAATTTTCACTGAAACTTCATGGAGCGAGCCATTTAACACCAGGACTGGTATCACTGATTATTTTGTTAACGAATGCTGAATTCATGGCGACTGGTTTATAGGTGTGTTGAGTGTATTTAAAATTAGTTTTGTCCGGTTCAATACTGCTTACGCCGGTTCAGAAAAAAAAAGATTAAAAAAAAATGATATGTTTGCATAGGGTGGCGCTCGGTTGGAAGGTTCGGAGTGTTCTGAACTAATGGAACACCCAGAACTGACAATCAAACAAAATGGAACACTGTTCGGAACAGGTTCCATCTGCGCCGAAGAAAAAGGTGGTGCAGACAGAATTCAATATGGCGACCAAAAGAATATTTTGAGAAACAATAAACGATTTTAACAGGTTTTGCAGGAAAATGTGCTGGATTTTTGCAAATGATACAAACGAACAACTTATACATGACAGAAAAATTATTTTCAGAGGTTTGAGCATTGAATTTATACCCAAATCGCCTTTGAATTGACAAAAGTAGTCTTCCGAGAAATTATTGATTAACAACTGGTGTTGCAATTTTTTTCATAAACTGTCTTTAAAAGTTATATTATTCAATTTATGACACAAAAAACAAAAAAATAATGATTAATAGTCAAGTAAAATTTAAAAAATATAAATAGTTTTGACAACATTATTCTTGTGTGTGTTCCTTTTCGTTCGATTGGTCGCTGGAACTGGAACTGAAAGAACATGTTCAGAACTGCCCAACCAAGCGCACCCAAGGTTTGGAACAAGAATAAATTGTAACATCGAATTAACGTTTACCTATACATTACTCAAGCTTACCAAGGCTGACATTTCAGTGTCTTTTTGACGAACATCAGAAAACAAAAAAGATGTATATACTGTATTATACGTACCTACAATATTCGGCAGAAATAGATAAATATTTTCTTTGACTTTAATTGTCTTCATTGTCTTTGTCAGACTTACATCAAGTGATTGGAACGAATTGTCAAATTAATCCTTAAATTTTTGTTCGTTATGCAATTCTATCAATATTCCGTGACTTGTCATGTGTGGAACTTGCTTATACTAATGGACGTTCAAGTTATGTGATTTTGAATTTAATTCATCAATACCTTTAAACCATTTAACTTCTGCTTTTTAATGTAAAACACATATTATTAATAACCATAAAAATATAGAAGTAAGGTAAAATATGTAAAAATAAATATGTGGTAAGCAACAATACATTTTTATATATAATATCAAATTATTATAAAATAGGTTTTTTTCTGCGGTAAATAGGTATTGGAACTGGTTTGGTTTTGATATAATGCAGAGTTTCTACAAATAATCTGAGAAAGAAATAATCTATTTTAGCAACTGCGACCTTGACCCAGGGGGCACCAAGCCGGAAATCGATAGGGTTCTATCTTGGGTGATAAGTAAGCATGTGACCAAGTTTGGTTTTGATTCGATGCAGGAAACGGAAGTTATCATCCGGAAACCAAACTTTCATGGGATTTTAGTCTATTTTAGCAACTGTGGCCTTGACCTTGTTGGTACCGACCCAGAAATCAACAGGGTTCTGTCTTGGGTGATAAGTAAGCATGTGACCAAGTTTGGTTTTATCCGAAGCAGAATACTCAAGATCTCATCCGTAAACCAAAATTTTATTGAAATTTTAGTCTATTTTTTAGCAACTGTGACCTTGAACTTAGGGGTATCAACCCCGAAATCGACAGGGTTCTGTCTTGGGTGATAAGTAAGCGTGTGACCAAGTTTGGTTTTGATTCGGTGCAAGAAACCGAAGTTATCATCCGGAAACCAAATTTTATTGAAATTTTAGTCTATTTTTAGCAACTGTGACCTTGACCTTGGGGGTACCAACCCAGAAATCGATAGGGTTCTGTCTTGGATGATAAGTAAGCATGTGACCAAGTTTGGTTTTGATCCGATGCAGAATACTCAAGTTATCATCCCGAGACCAAAATTTTAGTGAAATTTTAGTCTATTTTTAGCAACTGTGGCCTAGACCTTGGGGTAACAACCCGGAAATCAATAGGGTTCTGTCTTGGGTGATAAGTAAGCAAGTGAGCAAGTTTGATTTTAATCCAATGCAGGATACTCAAGTTATCATCCGGAAACCAAAATTTTATTGACATTTTAGTCTTTTTTTAGCAACTGTGACCTTGACCTTGGAGTTACCAACCTGGAAATCAGTAGGGTTCTGTCTTGGGTGATAAGTAAGCATGTGACCAAGTTTGGTTTTGATCCGATGCAGGATACGCAAGTTATCATCCGGAAACCAAAAAGATGGACGTACGGACGGACGGACGTACGGATAAGGGTAAACCTTAATGCCCCTGACCGCCTAGCGGTGGGGGCATAAAAAGTGACACGTATACACCTTTGGGACTTGTACCGATATGACTTAAACTTTTTTTCTATTCTGAAATCTTATAGCACACTTTGTATTTTAAAATACAAAAAAAAAATAAGTACTTAACCCATGTGTAATATCAAGACTTTTGCACACCTTGTATACAATGCAACCATTGAAAGTTTATGGAATATGACCTATTTCATGAAAAAAAAACGCCATTCATTAAACCAAATGCTTACTCAGTCCAATATCCATGCAGTGGTATTTAAACAAAAGAATGTGAGCTCTCGTTTAGAAAAGATAAAAAAAAGTCGATTACATTGTTTAGGTCTGTTGTTAGGTGCTTTAAAAGTTACTTATAATGTGAAATATTCTACTTTTTCATGTGCATGTGACAGACTTCTATGTATATAAATGACAAAAAGTTTTTGATTGAAGGTACTTTGCATATTTTAGAAGAAAAATGATATTTTCGATAATTTTCTCTTATAGAAACTTGTGGATCGTACCGTTTCTTATAGCCTGACATTGACCAGAAAAAAATACGCCTTTTCTTTAAACAACAGATATTCATTCAGTCAGTAGCGATCAGACATGGACTTCAAGCTGAACTGCAAACCTATCTTGCTGCCGCCATCAAAGATGGAATGGAAATGAAATGGACTTTCTCCACTTCAGAAAACAAGACAGAGGTGAAACTGACGTGGATCAAGGTTCTGGAGAAGCCGAACCAGGCCCCGAAAAAGAACCGTTCGCCAGCTGCGAGGAAATAACAAAAGGCAACAGCTAGCCAAGGAAGCAATACACCAACACAACGAAGAATCTCCAGGTCTAACGCAAACACCGAAACAACAACAAAGAAAGGGAGACAACTCACACCATCTAAATATAGAAATGAAGACGACAAACTTGAGAGAAGAAAATGGATAGGCTCAACAACAGTAGTCAGCCCATATAATGAGAGACCACGCTGCTAAAGAATGGAATTTGAGGGCAATTATTTCCACTATAGCGAGGGATTTGACGTATAGAACGTAGACTTGGAGAAGTACCAAGACTCCTCCGACAACGACACAACATCTAGTCGACCATTGACACCACAGGCAACTCCATCAGCTCGGGCCAAGGAAAGAAAGAAAGTCAAACCTAAAAGAAAGCAGTAAAATTTCGAGAAGAAAGTCATCTGTCCGCAATTACCAGTAATCGTCACGAAAGTGGTCTCTTATAAATGATGTATGTTAAAAAATCTATCTGTACATAACATTTTGTCAGGGTACATGCATTTAACAGTTAATTTTAGAAAGGTTGTTCTGACAGATTTGATCAATAGGTTGGTGTCTTTGCCTAAAATGTTTACAAAAGACATTTAAATATTCCTCAATAGGTCATGTATTTTATTTATAGGTGAGGCATATGAAGCATAGTGTTCAGCCAACCTGAACAAAAATACTCAACTATTACCTAGGTTTTGAAATAAACATTATCTTTATCAAGGATAAACAGGAGGGACAAAGTAGTGGTTTGAACAGTACATCTGGTTAATTTATGAAAAAATGCATGTTTATCCTCTTTCTGCTTTTCCAATGTAAAAAAGAAGTTTGGGTGAACTTGACTTGATTTTTGTTGAAATTGACATCAGGTAAACTGGTCCATATCCAGGACAAATACAATGAACGGGTATATGAAATTGACATCAGGTAAACTGGCCCATATCCAGGACAAATACAATGAATAGGTATGTGAACTTTCTACCTTGAAGGTCAAACCTTTTGTGTACATTCAGTAATAGGAAAATTGTTGTAAATCAAATTCTTCTTCCAGATTATATTACGCTTTTCTATATACACTTTCATTATTTATTTTCTGTTGCCTAAATATATGTTGTGCATTTAGGTTTAAGCTGTTTGAACACTATTTTAAATGCCTGACCTATAAATAAAATCAATGACCTATTGAGGAATATTTAAATGTATTTTGTAAACATTTTAGGCAAAGATACCAACCTATAGATCAATTCTCTCAGCAAAAGTATGACTAACCTTCTTTCTAAAATTAACTGTAACACCTGATAGCAATTGATTTTGACCAGTCTTTCAATTGAATTTTTTTTTTCACGACAGTTAATTATTTAAGAAATTCTCGTATCAATCCTTCTTGTGGACAAGTTTAATCATTTTCCCTACAGAGCAAAGGTCTGTTAATTGAATGACGTTTGAACTAAATATTGTATTCGTCTTTCTTTTTTTAATCTTAAGATTTTGTCGGTTGTTTACTTTCGTCGCCATGCTCTTATTTTGATCAGAAAATCTTATAATCACAAAAGAGATTTTCTAGAAGGGAGATAATTTTATACCACTAGATTTCCCACTGTACTTCACTATTTTTCACGGCTTACAGTGCTGAAGATGCAAGTAAAATTTTCTGGACTGGGTTGCACGAAGCGCAATTCCGATTCGGCAGATATATTATCGAGGTATCCTGTAAATTCTTAAGGGAGCACGATTGACAATGTCAGGTGTAAGTTTTATCCATTTTAGTTGTCTCCGTGGCATTTTCCGCCATCGTTGTCCAATATTTCTTCATTTAGGTTTCATACATCTGAAAGTTGTCAAATATAATTATAAAATTTAAAGCAAGTTCCAAAGTGTTTAAAATCATTGTTCTTTCCTTAACCATTTAACAACATGTTTACTGAAAATGATGAATTAAAGTAAAAAAAATAAATTAATGTTATAAAAGTCAAACATATAGATATATATTAACAGACTACCAGAGCCGACATATATGACTCAGATATAACTAGCTGAGAAGTTGACTTTCAACAATTCATCTCTTTCTCACTAATGATCCATAATTTTAATTTTTTTATACGTATTTCAAATATATGCAAAGTATGAACAAAATCTATAATAAATTATTGAGTTATACGTGTTGAGTTATCAACTCGTTTATCTATTTTCCCTTTTATTTCTATGTAAATTCCCGAAATTTTTCATTTTGGTCAAGGCTTAAATTAACATTGGTCCATTTTTTTTTTAATTTTTCAAAAATAAAACGATTATGGACTAATATAACTATTGTTAGTCCCAGGTTTCAACCAAGGAAAACACAGATCAAAATTTCTTATGTTGGATCCTACGAAAAAATTAGAGAAGTTCATTCTACCAAAATTTCAATCAATTATATCCCAAAAACGAGATCAGATAACCAAATATATTTAAGGAGTCTACAGGGTATTATTTTCCCTTTAAAGAATTTTGTGAAATTTTCTATGTAGAAACTTAATTGTATTATTGTTAGAAATATATAATTAAATTTGGGGGTCACCGTGCATCTAAGTGGAAAATTTAAGGATTTTACAAAGAAATGATAAGAAAAATGATTTTACGAGAGGGCAGGTTAAAAATTTTATTATAGATTTTGTTCATACGTACTTGGCATGTGTTTTGAAATCATTATATAGTTTACATATAAAAAATAAAAATTTGGGGTCACCTGTTGCGTAGGTATTTGTTAACACCAACACCGTAATTTGTTTGGTTTTCTTTGTAATTCTCTAGGATCATACAAACATAATCCTTTACAATTTTAACATTTATCATGGCATACTCTTTACATTATTTTAATACTGATCTTATTAATTACATTATGAACTCTTTTAATAGTCTCTCATAATTCTTATTAGAATGGTACTTGCATATTGTCTTATTGCATCGTTTAATAATACAAGTATTAGCTTTCCAAAAAGCTTGCCTGACTAAGCATCTATCAATATTGAGATCGCAATAGCATGTTCATTTAGCATCAAATGAAACCAGACAGTGTTAATTTTGACCGCAGCACGTCCACTTGTGTTTGTCATATGATTTCTTTATATATACCTTTTTATAGATGTTATATCTCGCCTGCAACGAACAGTTGTGGTGGCGAGACTTAGTGATAGCATTTCCGTCGTCCAGTGGCGGCGTCAACAATTAGAAACTACTGAGAATTAACAAACCCTATGTTAGCGGTAGGTCCATAGTAGTATTTGATGTGCAGTAGCATAAGTATTGGTACAAGTCAAATCCCTACTTAGTATATTCATATTGCCCCAGCTTCTGAGTCATGCATGAACGATCACGTTCAGTTTTTCGGAAGAAGTTTAAACAGCATTCGACACTGATACTGTTGCGTCTTGACGAGTAAATAATGATTCCATGCCCAGATGTAGGCACTGGTCCCTCAATCATGTATGAACACTCTCGTTAAGTATTCAACAACAAGTTAGTGCAGCTTGTACCAGTAGTCCTAGCCACTTTATATTTAACATACAGTTGCGTCTTGAGGAGTGCATATTGATTCCGTCCCCAGATTTTGCTCCTGGTCCCTTAGTCATGCATGAACGATCGTGCTAAGTTTTTTATAAAGCAGTTTGTACAGCCTGTACCAGCGGTCCTAGCCTCTAGATATTTTACATACATGCGTCTGGAGGAGTACATACCAATTCAAGGCCCAGATGGTGGCCCTGGCCCCCAAGTCATACATGAACGCTCCCATTAGATTTTTAAAAGCAAGCAGTTAGATCAGCATGTACAAGTAGTCCAAGCCACTTGATATTTAACATACAGTTGCGTCACCTTTTAAACACCAAGATGATAGCCCTGGCCCGTTGGTCATGCATGAAAGATCACGCAGACTTCTTGGCAAGCAGTTTGTACAACCAGTAGTCCTAAACTCTAGATATTTGAGCTACAGTTTCGTCTTGAGGAGTACTTACCGATTTCTTGCTCATATGGTGGCACCGGCCCCTTAGTCATGCATGAACGCTCTCGTTGTTTTAAGCAAGAAGTTAGTACAGCCTGTACCAGTATACCTAGCCACTTGATATTTAACATACAGTTGCATCTTGAGAACACACAGATTCCACATCCAGATGATTGCCCTGGCCCCTCAGTTCGGCATGATCGATCACGTTTAGTTTTGGCAAGCAGTTTGTACAGCCAGCACTAGAAGTCATAGCCACTTGATATTTGCAGTTGCGTATTCAGGAGTAAATACCAATTCAATGCCCAGATGGTGGGCCTGGCTTATAACTCACGAATGAACAATTTCGGTGAGTTTTTGCAAGAAGTAAGTACAGCCTCTGATATATAACATGCAGTTTACATGGTTTAGTCTTGAGGAGTACATTCTTATTCTATGCCAAGATGGTGGCCATGGCCCTTTGTCATGCATCAATGTTAACATTATTCCACTGTGTACTACATTTTTCAATTTAATCTATACGCAAGTTTTTATCACTGTATAGATGAGAAAAGGCTGAGTTGGTCATAATAAACAATAAAAGGCTATGATGTAAATGCACGTCAAACAAAGTCTGTACAAATTCTTGGCAAAACCAAATAACGCTTTTATTCTTGTTCTTCATATTGAAGTTTAAAACTTAAGCAAGACACTCGACAATGAAATATAGATCACGATGACCTTAGTTCTACCTGAATGGTATGAGGCATCCAAATATGCATCTTTATGCAAGTTTTCATAATTGTTTGAATTATTTCTATTTTGAACGTATAAATCTTATCAATACGATAACTTCGGTATTTTGTTTATTTAAGTCGCTCAACAGTGCTCTGTATGCAACTTGTCCTCACTATAGTGCATTTAGCTGCTGAGTTATTGTTAAATCAGGTGTATTTGTTATTTAAAAAATATTTATTCCAGTATTTTCTGTAACAATGATCTAATGTTTTTAAATCCAAATCATCAGAAAATTTTCGTTTTTCCTTTAACATGTTTAAATGGATTTAAGCAATAACAGTACATTATTTGAATACCCGAGGGCGTCAATCGAAGATTTGACGGTCAAAATGCAGTTTATAGGCGACGCGTAGCGTAGCCTGTAAACGGATATTTGGACCGTCAAATCAAGATTGACGCCCTCGGGTATTCAAATAATGTACTGTTATTGCGATTCTAATGCAACAAATCAATTTCATGTTCTATTTTTAACTCGTGAATTTGTAACAATATTAGGAACCAGACTAAACAGGGAATCTAATTTGTCCCAGGTATGTAGATGGTGGAATTGACGGTCAGTTTTGACCAATCAAAACCTTCGTTATATAAATGTTGCATTAGAATTAGTTTTATTTTGTTCTGAACTGCTACATTTTACTACATTGTAATAAATAATTAACACGTATTAAAATTAAAATGTCAAAGTATTCTGCACTTTAAGTCTGCTTTTACCGACATCTGGTTATAATCTGGATAGGATAATGACACAATTTTATCATGCTCTGACCTCTTTATCACATTCTGCAGTATCTACATTGTTGTAAATAATTAACATGTACATTGATATGTCAACATAATATATTCTACACTTGATAAATTTTTGAAAGCAGGGTAGTTGTTACCAGTGATTTATTATCTGTTTTAATCTATTTTTTTTGTCTGACATCGTGTACATATAGTAGCTTCCTCTAATCTGTTTATTATTTTCATATTAACGTTTGTGAAAACGAGTTATTCAATAGTTAGCTTCCCAGCCTCTGTCTGACAATGATTCAATACAACCGGAAGTTGTACCAAATCTTATATACTGCCTGACGTCTTGACGTCAGGTATATCTGTATATAAATGTTATAATTATGTTGTTGTATACAAGTGGTGAGACTCTAATAAAATATTGAATCTTGAATCTTTAAAGTTCATTTATATAGAAAATTCTAATATGACTCTCTTCTATGGCTTTGGAAACAAAGCTATGTACTAATTCCAACAATATTTTTTAGCACATGCGTATATCTATTACAAAAGGACATTCGTAATGTACAGTTTCACATTTTATTCACTCAATATTAATGCGTAAATAAACTTTTAAATAATGAATCACCCAAAAGCTGCAACAAATAATGACAATAATAGAAATTTACAGCAGATCAGTACTAAATTTAAGACTCGGAACTGAAATTGACATAACCGTAACCTAGCAACGGATGTGTTGTTGTTATGAAATCTTATCTATGTTGCATATCATGTTCTATAATTGTGATATAAAAAAATTAATTTTTAACGTTAATAAAATTAATAATTTGACTTTTATTCCTTTTCTTTTCTGGCTTCAAATGTAACATAACAACTAAGCAGTCATATAAATCAGAAATACAACCAGCTCACATAAATACCCGCTTCGATCTTAAAATATCCGTATTTTATATTTTTACAACAGAGTATTTGTATTAATTCATAAGCTTATGAGCGACTTGTTTTAATAAAATAACGAATATAGATTTATCTATGTCCATTTATGTGTGTTTGCATGCAGTTTTCCGACATATTTCAATTCTAGTGTCAAACCCAATATTACCCTCTAAGAGTCGCTTCGAATCTTCAAAACGCTTGTTAAATATATTAGAATCGAAATAGATTATTGCAATTGGGCTCTATGCGAATTAGAACATGGTCAGACCTTATATTTGTCTTCATTTTATACCTCGCTATCGCTCGGTATAAAATATTGACAAATATAAGGTCTGCCCATGTTCTAATTCGCATAGAGCCCACTTGCAATAATCTATTTCTTAAATAAAGTCCATGAAACACGAGCTGTTCGTGAAATTAAAGATTACAATACAATAGCAGGAGCTAAATACGGAGACACATTTGGAGTTCATAAACGGAGTTTGCACAATTTTAACAGGTACTAAAACGGAGAACAAAATACATCACTAATAAAGCACGTTGCGGTTCGCGACATCACCGTTGAAATAAGGGATATAAATTGAAAAATGTCAAAGTTCTCTAGTGATATCTATATGAAAGTCTCTCATCTTATCTCCCTTGCATAATTTCTGTGTTCTGCTAATCCAGCAACAGATTTAAAGCATGTGTGATTTAGTTCACCTCTTTGTAAAGAAAATGTTGTAAATGTGATAAGGAATGAAATTTTGAATGCTTTTGACTGAACTTTCTGCTCATTTTAAATAATTATTTTGTTAAATTTCTAGATGAATAATACTTAAACAAACAAGTATTAGACAAAATGGCGGAATAATACCACTCAGACACCTTAAACACAATTAGATTGCCTCAAATGTCTTTGAGCTAACCTATCGTTTTCTTTTCGCTTAAAATATTACTTCAGACTTTCCGGAAATACTCTTTTAAATCTCCGATGACGGTTCAGATATTACCGACAAAAGTTGACTTCCGGCAAAAGCCCCAAGACATTTTTACTTGTTTCACTTCAGTTCGTGTTCAACTGTCAAAATGCATTGTCCCTGACTGCTTTAAAACAGCAGGTTGTTGGTAATGAAACATAGCTTTAACAGGGGGTATCGACGATATATTGAGATCAGTCTCAGGGAACACTGTAGCAACAATTGCATGCTTTTAAGGTTCATCATAACTCATTCTCCAAGTCCCAATTTGAATCCGGGTCCGTTCGCCCACTTTTCGTTCGCCCACCATATTTATCAATATTTGTTGATGGTATTTTATGTTAACTATGTTGAAGGATCATGTCAAAGGTCGGAATTATTTTATAATTTTCAATTTCTTTTAGGGACCGACCATTTAACCTGAGTGAAGGGGGGGG
>MJUU01049655.1:8641-38335 GCA_002080025.1 Modiolus philippinarum
CCCCCCCCCCCTTTTCAAGTTAAATGGTCGGTCCCTAAAGCATGATATTAAAAATTTTGGAAAAAGTATCAGAAAAGTATCTTTTTATCGGTAATTAACTAAATCATTTGATGAGAAAAAATTGAATAATGAGAATCAATTTTCAAGAAATCGGGAAATTGACTTTTCATTGATAAAACAGTTTGCACGATCCTAACGGTTTTTATAAATGTCTATTTTTTTGCTTTCCATTCGGATTTCCTTGGATTCTTCTTTGTTTACATTGATGAGCTGACTGACAAAGTAGCCGTGGCTTTATTTACTTTTTGCCAATATTTTTTCGTATTCGGGCAGTAGCAAATACTGAATGTTTGCCTCACGAGATCAAAGAAACCTAATGCGAAAAATAAACAAGAACTTCATAAAACTATAAAGCGCTAGTAGTGTGACCCCCTCCTCACAAAAAATCGAGGTATCGTCAGGTGGTCTGGAAAAAAAGAAGCACGATGTATATACTATACGCGTGGTTCAATTACGAAGCAAGCTCATATATGGTGGCGAAATATCAGTTAGCTAACTGATTGGTAAATACAATTTTCTAGCCCTTAGACAAAACCCATTCCAAAATCCATGGTTCATGTTTCTTCTCTATGTAGTATTATCATCAGTCCAAAATTACTTGGCGCATGTAAATTAAGTCAATGAGGGTACATGATTAGGGAACACTAGCTACAAGACAGTTTCACTTCCTTAAGATAATGGAAATTTTAAAATTTCTCCTCTATTAGAAAACCAATTTATTTAAAGTTTTGCATGTAGATCAAGAATGACCATACATAACTGTAAAGTGACAATGCTATGATTTAAAAATATGAAAAGACCGCTGTGTGCATGTGAATTTTCCTTGTTTTTGTTAGGCGAGTTAAAAATTCTAAGTGTTGGATTTTTTTTTGAGGGCGAGCAAGCAGGAAAATTTAATCGATGGTCAAGATACATTTGGTTAAAACTAGATTACCTGTCGACAGGTAAAAGGTGACAGTATTCCTTTCTCGGTGACAATCGCGCGCGGTAAATATTTTCCGTTTAATCATAATAGAGATTTTTCCTCAAAAGTATACGATTTGCTAATAAATAATTACAGAATTCAAAAGTTTACGATATTTTTACATAGTCGTGTAAAATTTTGAGCCGAAATAAACAGCAATGCAGTCAGCAGAATGTAAATTCCATTATCTAAAAGGAGGTGAAACAGAGTTAAGATAGAGCATCACTTTGAGGGCTGCATCGTTTTGACTTGATATGTACCAAACAAGACATGGAATTTCGGCATTTAACTAACTTAATGAAACAACGGTTAAAGTTGGGGATTAATGTTGCAATGGAAATCAAGTTGAACGATCAACGGCATAGAGGGTTAGGCACGGGCCATTTGATTTTAGGGGGGGGGATATTTTTTAGAAACAAATTTTCTAGCCCCGATTTTTCGGTGCATTGCATTTGCGCCAATTAGTATTTCATTTGCGTCAAAAAAATATTTCATTTGCGCCACAAACTGTATTTCATTTGCGCCACAATAAAAACTTTGCATTTGCGCCAAATACAGGTAAATAGTATATATAAAAGTAAAGGTACTTTTAACTTTTATACTTTTTACTTGTGTTTCCCACTTCTATTTGCTAGCATTACCTGTTTTACTTGCTCACCACGGGGAGGTTGAGGTAAAAGTTGGAGCAAGATATTTTACTAAATTGCTAAAACTGATATAATCACTATAAGAGCGCTATTTATACAATGTACAAACAATCGTGTTTAAAGGTGTAGAAATACCAAAAACATGTTAAAAATATAAAAAAAACAACCAAGAAAATATAATAAAATAAGGATTAAATTAATTGAATTTAATATAAAAATCCCCACTACTTAACCTGTTCCATGTTGATACAACAAATATGATCAAAACCATGGTGTGAAGTGAAAATTTTCCTTATCTTAGATATAGTAAATATTTAATAATAAATAATATATTTAATATTGTCCAAATGATATATTCAATATAAAATATTACATAGTATATTTATCATTGTTTCCCCTCCCTATATATTACCTGAAACTTTAACTGTAAAATTTTTACCTGAGATATGGCGCAAATGAAATGCAAGCTTGTGGCGCAAATGAAATACCCCACTTCTGAAGAATTGGCGCAAATGCAATGCGCCCCGATTTTTGCCCCAAAAAAATTCTGACCAGCTTCTTGGTTAAAAAAAAATAAACTTGCTCTGACACTGTCCTTTAGAAAAAAAGTCTGGCTCAGCAAAATTTCCTAGCATAGTGTATAGCGGAAAAAAATAATCTGGCCCGCTAAGCGGGCTAAAAAAATCCCCGGCCCTTGTAAAAATCCCAGCCCCTCCCCCCTGAAAATCAAATGGTCCGTGCCTTACCACTATTGTCTAAATTCAAGATCTGCTAGGAAAAACAAGTCCTTTTATATATTCCTGTACACTGACATTCCACTTCGATACTGAAAAGCTTCCACTTCAGGTGTAACTCAGTCACCTTATCACTAAATACACTGTGGACACAGGATATGTCTCGCCCGCCCCTTGTATCGCCTATATTTGCACATTGATCTACTGCAGCAGGAATAAAAATAAAATATAATCTTTAACTGTGTTTACAATTTCCTTGGAAAAAATGATGTGATCACTCATGCATGACTAAGGAGCTAGGGCCACCACCTGGGCATGGAATCGGTATGTACACCCCAAGATACAACTGCATGTCAAATATCAAGTGCCTAGGACTACTGGTATAGGCTGTACAAACTGCTTGCAAAAAACTTTAAGTGATCGTTCATGCGTGACTAAGGGGTCAGGGCTACAATCTGGGTGTGGAATCAGTATGTACGCCCCAAGACGCAACTGCACGTCAAATATCAGGTGCCTAGTACTACTGGTATAGGCTGTGCAAACTGCTTGCTAAAAACTTAAAATGATCTTTCATGTGTGACTAAGGGGCCAAGGCCATAATTTAAATAGGGATTTGAGTTGTACCCATAATAATGCAACTCCACATCAAATACTATGGACCTACAAATAACATAAGCTTGTTAATTTACAATATTTTGCAATTGTTGCCGCCGCCGCCGCCGTTGGAAACGCTATCCATAAGTCTCGCTTCCGCGACTTTTTCGTCGCGGGCGAGACAAAAACTCAAAATGGAACCCAGCGTAAAACGGCAAGAATGATTTACTGGTGTCTTCTTCTTTTATGGAATCAAAACAAATATTGTACCAGATTTGATAAAGGTTGACTTGACATTGCTTCAGAAAATGGATTTTTCCCTTTTTGCCAATGTTTGTATATTGGACACTCTAAAAAGGTGTTATTTAATTGGAATAAAATTCGTTAATCCAATTAGGTCTGCTTCTTTCAGTATTGTCAATACTTTCATTCATTTCAGAGAGATTGTAATATAGTTCCCGCGTTAAATGTACTTCCAAATACAACGGAAATAAAGTGCAAATATTACAATGTAAATAAAATATGCATGAACAAATATTATATCAATAAAGGAAATATTGTAAACAATTATTGTGACAGATATAACAAACAATGTCATTAGATATGTAGGAGTTGTCAGATATTCGTAATGTTACAGAAAACCACAGGTCGTGACACTGTGATTAACATATGTAGTAAGTTTGACTTACAAGTCAAATAAGGTCTACGAAAATTGTACTGGCAAAATTCATGGAATATTCTTGTGTATTTAATACTGTAAATTTATTTTGAAAGAATTTCATGTTGTACGAGATGCATTATATGGGTTTGTGTACTTTTGTTACCAAATATATTTTATAGCTTTTTTTCTTTTTTTTAACTAGACTTTCAAATTTATTGTTTCCCGATGTGGAAGTGTGTACATTTAAATACACACACACCAATGTGTTCATTCGACCGCTCTTTCTATGTTGTAGCGTTATCCAGGTTCCTGCAAGTAGTTATTGGCCGGTATATCTTTTTTGATCAACAGAGCACCTTTTTCAAGTTCCGTATTTTTACCAAAATAAGGGAGTGTCATCTAGCTTCACTTAAAGCTAAATGTGTATCTTTTAGTATGGAAGCAACTTTGAAGTAAATATGGCCGCGAAAGCAAAACTAGAAATTTAAAATGTTCTAAATCTAGTGCAAAAAGGTAACCAAGACAGAGAATTGTAAAAGTATCATAAACATAATAACATCCCCTTAAATAGTACAGATTGACATTTATTAAATCTATTTAAATGAATTTCAATAAATCACCACAATGCTATAACAAGACACCCTTTTCCCGAAAAATGTCTGATTTTTGTATATGTGTATGACAACTGACTGCGGAGCAATTCATTCCATCAGATTTTAAAGACATATTTCTGTTATGATTCATTAGATGTGGTGGTCAAATTATGTTGTTATAACTATTGAAATTGTCACAAAAAGAGAGACAAATTTTTGGGTGAGCATTGACTGTGCAAGCCTATAGGAAACTTACAGAGGTCACTCATTTTCCAAATTTTTACTGGGTCCACGGACTTAAACTATGTTATAAGTAACAGTCGTCTTAATGATTCAGAGAGTCCCCTTTAACACCAGAACATACGATTTGCAATTCTGATTTTACAAGATTTCTTAACCAAATTGCAATTGCATATTTCTATTATAACATATTGTTTTTGTCTTTTCCGTCTATCGTCCGTCCGTCAGTCTGTCAAATTTGTGAACGCCCATACTCCTACATTTTCAATCGGATTCCGAACAAACGTTACAGAATTGTTTACCTTTATACCTAGTTGTGCATATTGTCTGGATGGTCAATAAATGCCAATTTTTGTAAAAGCTACGCCCCTTTTTGACACAGAATTTTGCTAAATTGAATGTGTGGACACTAATTCTCCCAAAACTTTCATCGGATTTCGACCAAACTTCACAAAATTGTTGACCATAATCCCTAGTTAAGCATATTGTCTGGCCGGATTGATGGTCCAATTTTTGTTGGAGTTATGCCACTGTTTGACGTATGATTTTGCTAAATTAACTTTGCGGATGCTAGCCAAATTTAGTAATATTTAAATGCAATGGCAACATATAAAGATACCGGTACAAATCATCTCCTGGTAGATAAATGTAGTGGAGGGAGACATTCGTTTTATACCTAAAACACACTTCTAGTTTTGATTTTAATCCTATGTTAATCAGTTTGACAAAAGGCAGACCCGAGTGCATTCAAAACTCAGCAATTATACCAGCAACCCAAATATCATACCACGTTAAAATAGTGCGACTACATCAACCGAATTTTAAGCCTTATTATGACTGCGCATATTAATTTTTTCGAATTAATTCCTAGCAAATTTAAACAACTACTTGTAGATGAGTTATCGACAGATGTGGATAAATTTGTTATAAGTTGGAGATTAGTCAATCGTTTAAATGTTTCGTGTCAGTTTCTAGAAAAAGTGCAACCGGAAGTTGTAACCTGGGATCTTAAACTATTAGCGTCATCGACCAGTCACGTGACTAAAGTTGTCGTATTTTGTACATAGAAATATAACAATAGATTGTAAAAAATAGAAAATACCAAGACTTAGAATTGCGTTCTTTAAAATGTGATTAAGCCTTATTATGACTGCGCATATTAATTTTTTGTAATTAATTCCTAGCAAATTTAAACAACTACTTGTAGATGAGTTATCGACAGATGTGGATAAATTTGTTATAAGTTGGTGATTAGTCAATCGTTTAAATGTTTCGTGTCAGTTTCTAGAAAAAGTGCAACCGGAAGTTGTAACCAGGGATCCTGATCTATGCATGTTAAACTATTAGCGTCATCGACCAGTCACGTGACTAAAGTGGCTACCTGTGGATTGTCGTATTTTGTACATTGAAATATGACGATAGATTGTAAAAAATAGAAAATACCAAGACTTAGAATTGCGTTCTTTAAAATGTACAACTATGTGCTTATTCTACATAAATTTCTCTTTCTTTTGGTATAATTTTTCTGACAATCTGAAGATGTTTAGTCTCGTCAAAATTGATTCTAAAATTTCAAATATTTTCACACAAGTATTTCCTATTTAAGGCATTGTAAATATCGTATTTTCTGTGAAGTATCCCCTTTTTAGAACTGAATTGCGAGAGAACTAATACACTTTTCTAATTTGTACAACTATGTGGTGAAAATAGATAAAATAGGCTATCGTCGGTGTAATTGTTTTCACTTAAGATAAAGATCTTATCTCGTCAAAATCGATTTGAAAATTGTCCATTTTCACTAATTCTACACCAGACAACAGGCAATATGGCGACAGCTAGATTGTGATGACCCAACAACATTAATTGTGATTCATATTATTTTGTTTGTCAATATTTTAAAATACAACTACTTTTAAAAATGAACAATTTATTATTGTTTAAATTACAAAATAAAAATCTAAAAAAAAATCAATTTTGAATAGAGAAGACTGTTTATGGTTCAATTATTTTATGACCCTTTGACAGCCATCCCTGATGTTGATTGTGGCAATAAACAATTTTCACCTGTGATACCTGTGGCTAAATTACGTAAGAAATGACCTGATGGTGATGTATGCATCACGTGTGTAACAAATTTGTGTGTTGAGTAGTCAACTGAATTTTGAAGCAAGGACGTATACAAGTCCTTGTTTGAAGCATTCGCTTATTTTTATTACACTGATGTAGTCCCAATTATCATTGCATAATAATGCTTTATATAGATTTTTTTTGGTTACCATGGTTACATTTTATTAACCTAAGGTAACATTTAAAAATGTTTTCAAAATATATAAATGATATAATATACCATGACAATCACTATCGTTTACTCGTTAAATAATACACAGGTACCAGTACAATTCACGTTAACCACTTCGCATCTGACTGACAGAGTAACATTTCCTTAAAAAAAACCCGTAATAGTTTAGTATACTGCTTTTGCTTCTGCGACAGCAAACGGACCAGGAACCAAGACTACCGGATGTTGATGAAATTTACACACGAAACATTGTCTGGCGCGGTAGGGTTTTTGCATTTTTATGACTAAGATTACCCACTTCATTGGTAATATGACATTTTTATTAAATACATTTAACTCAACATCCCTTTTGATGAATGGCAGGAAGATACACATAGCAACGATAGTAGCAACAACATGACGGCATTTTTGAGAATGGAGACTAAAAAATAGTAATAGTTGGAATTAAAGAAACAATCTTTAACATTGTTTTCCCGCCTATTACATAATTAGCTAAATTCTCAGATTTCAGTAAAGTTCTCGATAAGCCTCAAAATTTTAAATGTTCAATTTTCTCGATTTGAGAAATATACTTTATATTTACGAGAAACACTGTTAGAAAGTATATTCTCTAATTTCTATCCAGTTTTCACATTTCCTGAACGGTGTGGAAACATTTGTTCTCTAGAGAGGAGAAGTTTCGTGAAATTTCCCGCCAAATTAATTCGGAATACAATCCTCGGCGTTTTTCATTCAGTCATTAGAGAAACAATTTCCACAACTTAAACACGTTAATTATAAAATTTCTCACATCTCGTTAAATAAATTTTGAAATGTTTAAAAGCTCGGCAAGCCTCNTCAAACATTTGCAAAATTTATTTAACTTGATGTGAGAAATTTCATAATCAACTAGTTCTCGTTATGGAAACTATATTTTTCCATTGTTACTTGAAGGCACTGTAATCGTTTACATCACTTTTTTTGGCCAAACAGACTTCGATTTTAAACACGTAACAATGAAATATGTCATAACATACATATTCCCGTATGATACATATTTCACCTTATTGTCGAAAATTGATTAAAATGTGTCAATCAAATGTCATAAGCCAATACAGATCATGTTTTTCAAAAAACCACAAATATACGTTTCTAGTTGTGTATTACGTCATCATCGTGCATGATAGCATATTTGTATTTTGGCATTTTTCAAAAAGACACGTATATGCATGCACTTTTTAATGATCATAGTATTCAGAATATTCTATTAACCTTCAAACGCACGTCATTGATGTAAAATTCTCATTTTTAATCAGATGATTATTTTTTATTTAAAGTGACAATTTTTTCGTTAAGAAAAAAATTAAAATAACACATTTCCATTTTTATTTATAATACAAAACAGCATTGGTTGATCGAGAGGGGATATTCTAGGGTTTCCAATTTTTCGAAAAATGTGAAATTTTGTGCTAAATTTTGACAACAATAACAAAACCCCCGAATACACTGAGCACTGAATCTTTTAACTTGAACTACAAACAATGTATAAATTTAACTGAAAAATCTTTTTTTTTCTTCAGAGTGATGGTAAACAATACAGATGTAACTCTTGTGGAGAAAGGATAGAAAATATGCAGAAGGAGGCTGAAGAAGAGAATATAACAGTATTTCCAGGAGTATTCCTCAATGTGACAATACCGGTCTTATCAAACGATACCGGAATAGTTTACATTCAGTTATGTTACGTTGGTAAAACAACTGTATGTTTTTCGGAGAAAAGAATATTCATACTTGAAGTTGATGAATATTCTTATAACCAAAGCAACGAGAACAGACAAAATACATTAACCATACAAGTTCCGGAAAATATTACTTTCGGCAATTACGCACTTCGTTGGAATTTGGAGACAGGTAATAAAATACATAATGATAATTTATCGAAGAACAGTTCACTAAATTTAGAATGGCAATTATGAGCAAAACATGTCCCTAAAGTCTGTTTCACCTCCTTTAGATAATGGAAATTTTACAATTTCTCCTTTATTTGAAAACCAATTTCTTTACAGTTTTGCATGTAGATAAAGAATGACCATACCTAACGGAAACATGACACTGTTACGATTAAAAATATGCAAAGACCGCTGTGTATGTGATTTTTCCTTGTTTTTGTATGACGGGTAAAAATTCTAAGTGTTGGATTTTTCAATTTTGAGGGCGAACAGGCAGGGAAATTTAATCGATGGGTAATATACATTTGGTTAATACTAGATCACCTGTCGACAGGTAAAAGGTAACACTACCCATGTCAGATTAGTCCATTTTCGGTGACAATCGCGCGCGGTAAATATTTTCCGTTTAAACATAACAGAGATTTTGAAAAAAAAAATGTTTTTCCTCAAAAGCATACGATTTGTTAATAAATGATTTCCGAACTCGGTGGATGTCCTTAGTACTGGATTTGGCTTCCAATTTCGGTATTTTTGGTAATGAGTACTTCTTTGTTTACAATTTTTCGATTATGGCTTTCCATATTATTTGATTTTAATGCTGCTGATGAGAGGTTACTCCTTGAAACACGTGTACAGCATAGCTAAATGTACTGTTCATTTTTGCAACTTTGGTATTTTTGTATTTTGAAACCATTGGACCGATGCCACTGCTGGTGGACCAGAGGTCCCCGAGGGTATTCACCAGTCCAATAGCCAGACTTGTCTGGCACGAAAATTTACCTAGCAATTTATAGAAATTTACTGTTTAATCAAAATTCTAACCCCTTTAAAATACCACGGCTTTATTTCGTGTATGGCACTCGGTGGATGTCCTTAGTACTGGATTCGGTATTTTTGGTAATGAGTATTTCTTTGTTTACAATTTTTCGATTATGGCTTTCCATATTATTTGATTTTAATGCTGCTGATGAGAGATTACTCCTTGAAAAAAGTGTACGGCATAGCTAAATGTACTGTTCATTTTTGCAACTTTGGTATTTTTGTATTTAAAAGTGTACGGTATATTTAATTTTGAGCCGAAATATACAATAATGCAGTCCGAGGAATGCAAAATCCATTATCTAAAGGAAGTGAAACAGAGTTTAGTTCTGATCTCGTGGCACTGAGAATTTATAGTTAAAACCACGGTTTTTAATACGGCAGCGTATGGATGCCATATTAAGAAAAAAATATCTCGTAATTATCAAATAATATCTAATAATTATGAGATGTCTTCTCATAATTATGAGCTTTTATCTCATAATTACGATATTTCTCAAAGCAAAATTTTTGTAATGGTAGCCAAAAACAAGATAAGCAAATCTTTTTTTCATTAAGCATCCTTAAAACTTTAACATACTAGTAATAGATCCGAGTATGTTAAACTCTTGAAACTAGATGAAAATTACAAAGGAAAGCAGCTAGTGAAATTTGCTCATACAACTATAAAATATAATTTATAGTGTGCTCTTTGTTTAACTAACAAAATAACAGAATACCGAAGTTACTGGGAATTTAGTTTCTGCGCATGCGCATTTCGACAACTTGTGTCTCTTTAGTGCAGATCAACTAAAAAAAATGGAAATCTATTGACCGAGATATGTGTAAAACTGATAAAGATCATTTACATTTACCAATAGGATCTAAAATCAGCTATGGACAGAGCTATGCGGGAGGGAGATACTCCTTAGGTTTTAGCAACATTTTCTTCATTTTGATATTGCTTGTTTTCAATAAAATCGGTTTTCGGGCAAAATGTTATAATTAAAATGATTATAACCAAAAACCTAAAACCAATCAATATAAAGCAAACACAAGCTAGCAGCAATGCTGTTATTACTAGAACCAAACCACGTTAGCATAATAATGTATGGAAATGCACAAATATTGCACTATGTTTGGTAAAGCAGATATTAAGTTCACTGGATAGACACTTAGTAACTAACACTATGAGTCGAGCTATGCGCCTAATATTACGGGAGCAACTGTTTGATTTGTATGGGTATTATGGGGAGGGGGCAAGAAAGTAACATCTGATTTTGGATCTTTTTTCATGCAATCTTTGAGCTTGACAGTTTTCTTCTCAATGGAAGCAATCTTGTCGTTTTTTGTTTGGTCCAAGCCAGATATTTTGCTTCATATATGTCATCCTGGTTATTTTTTTCTCCTGTCCTTATAATTTTTTTTCATCAAATTTCTGATCCTGGATTTTTTTTTCGAATTTCTTTCTAGCATCCCCATTATATCAAATGGTCACTCCCAAATATCAGTCTAGCAACAAGTATTTTGTTGAAAAACTCAGGCTGGTATTTTAAAATGCAGTATGTATAAAAATGTTTAGCTATGGAGTATCTCTGTCGTGCAAACATCTTATTTATTGGTCCATCTTTCGTTTCTATTATTTACGCCCTATAATCTTTTATGTTCCATAAAAGGGGTGTATAAGTTAAAGAGTTTTTTTGTCAAAGAGATGAACAATTTTCGGATTTGTTGTGTTGTTATTAGATCTATTTAGATTTTTTTCTTATAAAGTACAAAGATTTTAGATATAACCTCATAACGAAATACTTCAAATGTCAAGATTCTACGACATTTACATAACAACCAAGTTGGCGACGGCGATGTGAAGTCACTTATCAGAATTACAAGAAATACTTTATTTCTAAAGGTAACAATACGACATTTATTATACCCCTAGCTTGAAAATTTGGAATAATTTTATAGTTATTGGGTTATCCGTCCGGCCTCCCGCCAGTCTCTTACATCTGAGGGTACCCATCTCTTATCTGCTACACCACCTTAAGTGTAGTCTTTGTGATATGTGAATATTATACTGTTGAAAAAGAAAGGAAATGGGGTAAATGTCAAGGAGACAACATCCCATACCCAGATTAAAACAACCCTAAACAAAGCATCTAGGGGTCACCGTACGGTCTTCAACACAGTGAGGAACCTCACAACATATAGCAAGCCCTAAATGGCCCCAAAAGGGTAAAAAAGGATAAATCAATGGAAACAAACCACATCCAATAACCCAAATATCAAGAAACTAAAATTTTATAAGAAGACACGGACAAGCCAATCACCAACATATTACTGACTTGGGACAGGCGCAAAAATTGCGGTGGGGTTAAACTCGTTTTCTTGGATCCAAACCCTCCCCTATGTGTGGTGAATGGCTAAAAAAATAAATACACAAAAAGACTCACAGTAAAAATCAAACTAGAAAAAAGTCCAACTTATCAAGACGAGTACCCTTACAATGAAGTACATAAAACATGAAGACAATACACACAGGTACCGTAAGGACAAATGCTCGCAGTTACTGACAGCTAGCTATGGACATAATTTCCGTTGACTATGATATCAAGCCTTCTTACATATGAAACTTCAATTGAAATACTTCTAAATAGATTTGGTATAACAACGTCATCAATTATGAAAGAAGAACATGATATTGTGCAATGCCAAATACTGCCAATATGAAAAATTGTTTAAATATAGTTATGGTGTAAAGCATTTAGGAGATGATCAATATTTTTGCCAACAGAAACCAGAAGTAAGGATTTAACAACAATGCTGTATTTATATCCTTTATGAATAAGTTTGTTCAACGGATTAATAAGTTTTGAAGGACAATTTTTGAATTTATGCGCTTTGTAAATGATATTACCATAGAAGTTTGGATGTGAAATGCCCTGATGTATAAGAGCCCTGCATCTAGAACCAAATTTTCTTGATAAGTCAATGTATCTGTAAGAGATTGCTTTTATCAATTTATGATATCTAAACCCTTGATGCAGAAGTTTTTCAGTGAGACAAAGATTTCGCTCGTTGAAGTCAGAAACATCACTACATACTCGTGCATATCGAACAAGTTGTGAAATGTAGACCCCGTAAGAAGGGGCTAACGGAACATCGCCGTCGAGATGGGGAAAATTGACTATAGGGAAGGAGAAATCATCCCTTTTATAATAAACCTTAGTGTTTAACTTTCCTTGATTTATTGATATATCAAGATCAAGAAAAGGAGTATAATCACTGCTGCTATTGGATTTATTTGAAGTAAGTTCTGCAGGATAAATTTCATCTATAAATTTAAAAAATTCAGGATTGTTTAAAGCCAAAATATCGTCCAAATATCTATATGTATTGCTAAATTTATCCACTGAATGCTGTTAGAAGGGTCTTTTTGAATTTTTGCCATGAATTATGTCTCGTAGCAATAAAGAAATAAATCTGCTATGAGAGGTGCACAGTTAGTACCCATAGGAATACCTATTTTTGCGATAGGATAGACTGTATCACCGAAACGAACAAAAATATTATCAAGAAGAAAATTTAATGCTTTTATCATATCCTGACAAGTCCAGTTGGTATATCTCTCATGTTTGTCGTCACTGAAAAACGATTTAAATGTATTGCAACAAATGTACGTACATCCTGATTTTTTGAAGGACCATTTAATCAAATACGAAAATTTCTCTTTGATGAGTGTATGCGGTAATGTAGTATATAGGTTAGAAAAATCATAGCTATTGTATATCACAATTTTTGTGAAACTGAGAAAAATCGATTTAAAGTTTGAGGACTATTTTTTCCAAACTGTTGGTAGAAAGTTGCATCAAAGTTTCAAAACGACATTTTGTACATAACAAGCAAGTAAAATGAATCTTTTAAATGAAGTTTATCCATACATTAAAGAATTAATTCGCCCCTTTTTGGCTGTTGTAACATTCTGATTTTCAAAATCTTACTTTAAAAATACAAAAAATGTTATAAGTCCTGGAAATGTAACATTATAGCAACTACAGGTTTGAACTTTCTTACGATTTCGCTACCCGGATGTACATGCTATTCTAATGGACAACGGAGATATAACATCGGGGGTACCCTGAAAATCATACAAAAACTCACTAATGTAGAGTGATCTAACCATAGGGAGATACATCAGTATAAAATTAGCCGAACTGCATTGTTATCTCCAATTTTCCAAAAAGTGGAGTTATAACAGTATAATATTCATACGACGTTATGTAGATGTGTCGGACTAGATCGTTTGTTTGGGTTACCAATAGCAAAGCATAGACTTAACCATTACATTACAAGTGAATACCGATCTCTTATCCGCTAATCCCCCTGAAACACTGAATAGATTTTCATGACACTTAAACACAGTCTTTGTGACATAATATAAATGTGCCCCTCTTATTCCAGAAATTGTATTCGATTAATCTTTAATTTCTGGAAGTAAATGACAACCGAAGGTAAATTAGTGAGCGTTTCGATTTTATCTGGCGAAAATCGGTAATATCACAATTGAATGCCATTAGTTTTGAATTTAATATATATTTTTTATTTGAATGAAGCATTTCTTATATTTCAGAGACTAGACATTCAATTTCGTGTGCATACATACAGATTGTTCCACAACCTAATCAAGAACAACATCCCAGTTTTCTGGAAGCCAAAACTCTTTCTCCTGATATAGAATCAGATGTTATAAATGTGACTTATTCTTCTGAGATACAAGAAAACACAATTCTGACAGAGAGACAGCTCAATATAAGCAACACGGATTTTACAAGCAAAAACGGTTTAGATCCAAATGAAAATAAGACACGATTATTTATTAATAATAATGCATCGGACAGAAAGACAAATCAGAAATTCATTCAAGAGGCTGACAACACGCAAACCAATACAAATAATTCTATGAACAAATATGGACATAAAAACAATAATAATATATTGATGCCTGTCCACTCACGAACAAATTCATCAAGAGAAGGAATTGCAAGGAAAAATATCTCAGGTGACTCAGAAAAAGTAGAAGATTTAACAGGCATAGGAAATGGTACTAAATATTCCGTAGATGAACATGATCCAAGCAGCGTTCTGAGAAGACTTCTCAGTATAGTTTTAGACTATTTAATCGGTTCATCGTCAGAACATTCGGATACTATGATACCCGTAAACGATCTTAACTCTACAACCGAATTGTACCCAGAAGAAAATCAAATGCCTTTTATGGAAATTGAACCTAATAAAGAATCGAGCAAACCTGATCCTTTACTTCTTACTGGGGAAATATCAATTGTAGATAAAACAGGCTACGGAGAAATCGACCACCCTAGTATAGATAGTCATACTATAATTACTACCACAGGTCAGGATAGAAAAGAGAGCCATGTCAATGATACATATGACCATACGAATGCAACAAGCATGAACACAACAAAAATCAATATTTTAAACGATTCAAATATTCCATTCTCAAATATTGATTTAGAATACAGTGATGTACTACCATACAATAAGTCGAATATTTCGCTTCTTAACGATATGCAAGATCAGTCTATTGATAAAGAAGAAAATTATATTGTAGGAACCGATAATTGGCAAGAAACATCACTTAATGTTAAAAATAATGAAACAAATAATATGATCAAACTTAAAAATTCTGAATATAGAAACCATTATAATCACACTTTAAATTCAAGTTCCAAGAAATCTGATCTAATCGAATCATACAATTACTACAAAGAAGGAAAGGAACCAGCAAGTTTGAATTTGTCCGGCTTTATATCTGAAAAGGGGAGTTCAGTTAGCCAAGTAAATTTAGACTCAAGGGACGGTAAAGTATCTATTGGGCTTAATACCGATACTTTGACAATCCAGGAAAAGGAAACTGCTGCTATAAACCCCACATTCGAAAACAAAACAAATGATTTATCATCAAACACACGAGAATACCAAGGAACATTGCTATCAAAGGATTCAAGCTTAAAAAGCACAGAGTTTGCATTTGAGAAGAAACCAAAGTTACATTCAGATTCAAAAGATACATTTAATAATAGAACACAACCAGAAACTGTAGACGATAATATTGATATTGGTAACAGTGCAAACGATACTGTTGGGTTGCCGAAGTTTAACCACATTTCCGCAGGTAATGATAATGAGAATTATACCATTATCGATAATCCTGATAGCATAAATTACGTTGATAAAAACAAAACAGACCTGGTCGAATTAGATGCCGTTAATCTGTATGGATTATATATACCACCAACAACAGATATTGCTGCTAATTCTCTACAGGAGAAGCAAAAAAGTATTGCCTCAAAAAGGAAAACTATCAAAAATTATATCAAAGCCCAAGTTACTCAGATGAAGGAATTGACGTCAAAGCCATTTGGAAACAAACACGATGACAGCTTCACTATGGGTTCAAAAGATTTAATGGAAATTAGGATAAACCCACAGAATAATAATTTAGAAAATACTAAAATGGGTCATTCAAAACTGTCAATGCGTAAAGATGTTCCTTTAAATTTTGCAACGAGACAAAATATTCAAGTGGAAGGTCCACAACTTAGTTGGCTTTCTGGTAAATCTCCATCAATGAAAAGACTGAAAGATTATGACCAAATGCCATCATTTGTGGCACTGCCAGGAAATTATAGATTAATTAAGAAACCAACTGTCAAAATGTCTCAGTATACCTTGTTTCGACCGAAACTTGCGTTTGTTAAAAACTCTGGGGATATAAAACGGACAAAGATAAACAAAAAGAAGAAGCGAAAACGTAAACGAAAACAACGAAAACAGAAAAAAGAATCGAACTCGAAAAGTCCCAAGAATACAAAGTCAAATGCTGATACGAGTCCTACTAAAACTGGCTCCGATAAGTCAAAATCAACGCAAGAAAGCATTCCTTCAAGTAGTTCAAATAAGTCAAAATTAAAAGTAAAAGACACATCTGGTAACAACAATTCTAAAGAACCAATGAGAGAAAAGGAAAGAAAACCAACACAACAAACAATCCTTTTGACGACAAAATATACCAAGAGTAAATATTTTGAAACTAAATCCCAATATAGAAGTGATGTTAAAAATATGCTGACAGCATTGAACACAGAAGGAGAAATTGTGAAGGTTTCGAATATAATACCAGAAACGACACCATCAAATATTGTTTTACCAGCAAACGTCTATGGTATTAATATCCAGTCAATATTCAACAAAAAACTTAGAAATGTACCGGAATACAAAACAATACCGGAAGTGTCTGTTACTCAAGAAGACACAATGAAAAAGGCAGAAACTAATCTTCACCCGAATTATATAATAACAGGCTCGGTAAATATAAGTAAAGAGGGAAACCATCCTTTTAAAGACAGAAATGGCAAAACTTCAACATCTAAATTTGCAGAAACCGTTATATCGGATCTCCTAGATAAGAACGTTCTAAGAAAGAAATATTCATCAACTGCTGTAGACAACAAAAATCATGAACAAAAGGGAAAAGAAACTTCTCCAAAAACAATGTCTTCAAGTAATAAAGAAAATCGTCTGCCAAGTAAAGGATATTTTGTGAAATCATCAATGGACCCTAAAGATGTTGAAAGTAGTTTGTACACTGAGTCAAATAATGAGATACGAATGGCTTCTGTTAAAAACAATCCTTTAACTGGAAATACAAATTATGAATCAAAAGGAGCATCAAAAGAGAATAAGGTCATTGCAGACCTTATTCAAATGGGTTTTATTGATCAAGAATCATTACCCCTGATAGATCTAACAAATTTGAAATCAACGTATATTACAGAAGCTGAAAATAGTGCAGATTTCAATGCAAAAACTGGATATTTTCCAATAAAACCTGCATCTGAGAAAACTGAAGGCAACAAGAAAAAACTCTCCGAAAATCTAAGTACGAAATTAAAACACATCAATTTGTTGCCAACGGAAAGTGCATTAAAAGTTATTGTATCGAAAATACCAACCAAAAAAGAATTAACCAAACCAGTAATTGGCGATCAGTCTGATATTGCCCGCAAGGAAAAAACTGTTAAAAAGAGTATATCAAAGAATCAAAGTAAACCACTTAATTCAAACAATGAAGCACCAAACAAAATAAAAAATACTACAACGATTCCAAAATCAGACCAAAGCAAGAAGAAAACCAAGCACGAGAAAAACGTTGAACTCATAAAAACCGACAAACTAAGAAACAAAATGGACAATAAGGAAATGGTATCTCCTACAAAACCACCGAAACACAGGAACGTAGATAAGAAAAAATTGAGCGAGAGAGAATCTATGGTTAACATCAGTGACAAGTTGGTTTCTTCAGAGAAATCTGTGCAATCAATAGAGAGTGAAAAACCGTCAATGATTAAGGCAGATGTCGGCAAAAGAGGACATAGGAAAACAATTCCAAGCAATGTCAAGAAAACTCAAACCGCAAGACGTTTTGACAAGGAACATCCTACTGAAAACACTTTGAAACACGGTGATCAAGCTACGAAAGATAAAAATATCCTTGACAAGCGTCTAATTCACAAAAATGCGAAATCGACTAATTCTTCCAGGAAAGTTTCTCAGAAAGAAGGATTAAGAACAAAAATGAATTTGGACAAAAAGTTGACTATGATTGATGTTGATAAGAAATCGATATCAGAGATCAATGCAAATGTTGTGAACAAAGCTCCCTCAGATAACACAACGAAACAAATGAATGTTGAAACGAAATCGCCGTCAGATAATGCAACGAAACACGAAAAAGTGTCAGAGAAAGTACCCTCAGATATCACAAAGAAAACTGTAGATTTTGTGAAACAAGCTGCTCAACATGATACAAAAAGTCACGCGAAAATTCCCCCAAAAGTACCCTCAAGTAATTCAAAGAAAACATTGAATGCTGAGAAGACCGCCCGCCATGATGATGCAAAGAAACATGTAAATGCTGACAAGAACGTCCCCTCTATAAATGACAAGAAACGTGTGAATGTTAACAAAAATTCCTCTTTAGAACCCGAAGTCACAAGCATGGATGTTGAAAGCAAAGTATCTTCAGATAATGTAATTAAGAATGAGACTTGCAAAAATGAGACATTTCTCGACAATGTAAAACACCAATCAGACAGTGTGAAGGACCGACAGAATGTGACACACAATAAAAATGGTAAAATTTCACTAGATAAGTCGGCATTAGAGACAAAACCAAAATACAACGATGAAAGTAAACTGAAAAATGAACGCATAATAATTAGCAAAGAAAAGAACGGACAATATGATAATGGAAAACAAACAAGGAAAGACAACATAAAGACGAAAAAAGATATCAATATGACATCTCGCCACATAAACAAGAAGACTGAAGATAATATCAAAGAAATGAATAGCAAATCAATGAAAAATAGAAGCAGTAAAACTAGCACTGATTTGGAAATGAAAATCAAAGATAAATCAATGAAAAATAGAAGCAGTAAAACTACCACTAATTTGGAAATGAAAATCAAAGATAAAGATAAGATCAGAACGTTAAGTATAGCGACTGAGGAAGTGAAGCAAGACAAGAAATTGACCTCTCCTTTATCAAGTAACAATAGCCAAACCGTGAATAAATTTTCTAAGATATCGGAAGACAGTAAAGCAAAGCATACTAAATCAACTTATCAAATTGTACACAAATCTACAAAAATTACCGTGACAGAACGTGTACCCTCTGATTTAAATAACATAAGTAATGATGCAACTGATGATGACAAAAGAACGTTGAATACAGAAAATAAACCTGCTAAGGGCTTCGAGACTTCGGTGTCTATCTCTAATACCTACGATAAGACTGCACCTATCAAGGATGGGCAAGAATCAAATACGAGCAAAACAACAAAAGTTATGAAAAAAGACGGACGTCTACAAGCTGAAAACTTGATACAAAAGGGCAAATCATTACTTTCTGTCAAAGGAGATAAAAGTCCGAAAATTCCAAGAACATTACTCTCCAAAAGGCCTAATGCGACGGTATCTAATGCTGGCAAAATTATAATAAAAGGCGATGATGATGACAGTGCGGTTCGTCAAAGGGTCAGTAAACAAGAAAATTCATCTTCTCATGATACACAAAGTAATGTATCGGATATGCCAACAAAAGATAAAAAGTCATCTGATAAAGAATTAAAACAAAATGGTGGTAATGATGGAAATGCCAGGATGGGCGTTGCAAAGTCCAATGACACAAAAGAACATAAATTTGTTCCTAACAAAGCCACCAATGCTACAGTTGATGACACTAAATCTCGTAGCGCAAATGATTTGGAGAACATAGATCCTAAAGAATCAACTGCCAATAAGGGTAAAAATGAACACAATCAAATTAAAAAACAAACCATTTCAAACGTATTGCCAAACATAAAGAACAAAGTTCCTAGGAGTCAATATTCAAAAATGAAATATGGTAATAATTTTACTAATATCGAAAGCACTGTGTTTGAACCGACCAAGCTTCATAAACAAAAACTGAGCAAAGGTAACTACCAAGACGACGGGAAGGGGGTTACAAACAAAACGAAATTAAATAAGACACGTGGTCTGCTACCAAAAGCAAAAGTATTGAGTAAAAGTTTAAAGGAGAATAAAGTGTCTAATAATGTGAAAAGCCATAATAAACTTCAAACAGCAAAACATATCAATGATACGCTAATACCGGTATCAGTTCAGAATAACTCTTCGGAAGGGATGAATATGGTAAGAAATGTAAAGTCAACGTCGAAGCCTACGACGACCAAAGCAAAACAAAAGCCCACACAAATTTTGGGCAAAAGTAAACAAAATGGTATGTCAGTACTGAAAAACATAAAAAGAAAGCAAGAGGGGGAACACAGTTATGGAAGAACGACAAAGACAACGAATGTCCTAAGGGAAAGAAAACAAACAAAACAAACAAATGTCCTATCAAAATACAACGATGACCGAGATAATTTAGCAGAAGGCAAAATTCTTTCTGAAACTAATCTGAGGAATAAAAACAGTTTACTTAGAAATATCGATAAATATCTTATTGACCAATCAAAGAAAAGTGTAACTAATGTTCAAATAAATGAACATCAAAAGGCAAAAACAAATAGAAGGCAATTAACGTCTACGGGAAAATCTATTAAAAAGGAAACTGGACTACCAAAAGCGATAAATGATACAACATTTAAGAAGAATAAGTTGAGGGAGAAGGAAGATGTGACCCCTCATGTACCTGTAAAACCGATGCAAGACCCCAGCAAAGTACAGTTTCCCAAAACGAAAGGAATCACTTCAACAGAGGCTGAAAGGGTTTTGATCAAAGACTCTCATTTACGAAAAGTAAATGCCAGTAATAAATTAGTAGCAACACGCGTTGCTGGCATAGCTGATGGCATTTCTGATCAAAATACACTGAACCGAAAGATGACAGAGAAAAGAAATGGTTTATTACCTACCCAGGGGGATCAACGGTATAAAGATAATCCAATCCTGTCTAAACATGAAACACCAATAATTGATCCAGAAGATCTAAGAGAAATTATCAAGCGGATGAATTACACACATAGACCAAAAGAAATAGTGAGTACCTCAAATCAAGAAAATCGTATGCCAGCTTCAAAAGATATGAACAATCTTCCTACAAGTTCAAATCACGCCTTATCCAAAGAAACCAAACCAGTATCTGATACTTTAATTATAAAACCACCCGAGGAGAAAGAAAACACAAATGGGATAATCAAGGATAACAATGAAAGGAACTATCATATTTTTCGAAATACCGAAGAGAGTACTAATAATAGATTAGAAAATAAAAGCAAATCTTTGCAACTCAAACACAGATTCGAAACGCTTCCAAATAAAATGATTAAAAAGGAAACAAATTTTGACAATACAGTAAATAATGAACCATGGCCATCCTTAGCATCTGGAACTATGGAAAAAGATTCTAAAACACCAGGAATGGTTATAACTGGCCAAGATGCTGCAATAATTACTGGACAATACTGGCCGGCATTGGTTTCACAGAATTTGCAATGGACGGACACGGCACCACATTCAATGTCCTTATCCATAGGTCACAATACAGATGGAACTTATATCAGCGATCCATTAACAAACATGAATGCACATAGCGACTTCGGTTATCATAATCAACATTCACTCGGATTAACACAGTCTGGGTATGCTGGTCAGTTAGAAAGAAAATTGGACAAAGTGGACAGTAGACTACATCATCAAACATCAATGCTTTATGTCGATGTTAATAATAATGATAATTTGAATTTGATGAATTCAAAGTCACAATATATAAGTCAGCCCAATACAAACGCAAATGTACTTCAAAATAATCTGCAGCTGGATAATGTGGATAATGGTAAACAAAATCAAATCCAGTCTGTCAGAAACATACACATGTTTAGTGACACTACAAAAATGCAACAACACGATAACGTCGTAACTACAGCAAGACCAAATAATGTATTTCGATTTACTAGTAAATCTGTAGATATTTCACCTGGACAGATAAAATGGTATCAGACACAAGGGACACAACCAAAGAAAATGTTATCATTTTCGGGAAGTGGAATCCTAAATGATCATGGTCAAGCACAATCTAGACATCAGCAAGAATTCAAAATTAATCCAACAGTGTCTGATTTCAAAACACCACCAGTCAAGTTAGATCCAAATATCCAGCTACTTTCCTCATTTTTGAAAGTAACTCGACCGAGGAATGAAAATGCAAGTACGAGATCTCAAATATTTACAGCCAACGCACAGTTAGAACAGACATCAAAAACTTCTGATTTTCATTCTATGAATAGAGGGGAATCACAAGCATACACAACAGGTGGTACAAATCAATACACTCATTCGGCAAATATAAATGAATTTAAAAGAGGGATGGGTGTACAACCTACAATACAGACTCATACTTCAGGTCACACAGAACAGTCAGACCAACACAGAATTCCTAACCAACATCCCCTGTACCCCCAAAGACATCATACACTGGAACAACCAACTCGTTGGAGTCAGAAAATGGATACTGGAAACATCGAAGAATCAAATGGAATTGGATTCTCTGGCATCATGGTAAAACCGTTACAAATAAAAACAACAAAACGGACATCACCATTAGATATCAAAAACACTATGACTAAGTCACAACAAGTTAATCAAAGGAGTAATCAAAGGAATAATAAAAAACAAACGATCAAAAATAACATTAATTTATCTAGTGGTAAATATTCTGGAATGAACACATTTCCAAAAGGTTTATTTATATCATCGGCAAATGCAAAATCTAATTCCAACTCAAATTCTAGGATTCCGATCCAATATCGTTCTAACAATCCATCTACAATAGCAGGAACTAACAACGTGCCATCAAATATTCAAACTATTCCGAATTTTAATGAAATACCTTCATCTAACCCAACTGATCAAGTTATTCCACAATCTGTAAACCCTAGTCCGCCTTTCTACCAGGTTAATAACAGATTGAACGGACATGTGCCTTTATCTTCAAGTACAATTCCTTCCAAAGTAGAATCGAGTGTATTCGAACACCAAATGTCAAAATCTAGCGGATTAAAAATATTTTCAGGTGGAACAGGACAAAAAACAAACAATATCCAAAGATTTCAAAATCAAGACATGATTAATCTGAGATTTCCTGTAAAGCAAAGTGTAAGAACAGTAAGACAATCACAGCCAACGATGAATAATAAAAGTAAAATTGACTTTGGTATAACCAAATCTAGTTCTCGTATTCAATCAACACCTAGCAAAGGATTTATACAGTTTTCTGATATAAGTAATAATAATATTCAAAAACTTTTAAATGATCAACGTCGAGTACCGAGACATCTGTCAAAAAGCCCGCCATTTGGGGTGCACCTGCAGCAGTTTCAGCACCGATCTTTTCCGGAAAGTGGCGGTACTATACGAACAAAAGTTCAATCATTGCACGAAAAACAAAATGTAAAAGAACTTCTTACGAATTCCATGAAAGATCAAAATCAAGGACATTTAGATATTAAGTCACTCTATTCTGTGGTAAATGAATATAATACAACTCGAATGGACGTCAGAAAGGACAATTCAACGCGTAATAAAAAGACAAATATCTCAAATCAGCAAGTGCGTGATAAGATATTGAGGTCAATTATAAACAATGTTGTTAATAACAGCAACCAGTCTACAGATGTTGCTGTTAGGGTAAACATTCAAAAGACCAAGAATATATCAACAGTGTGCTATCCAGATGAACTTTTTAAGTGTAACCCAGTCGGTAAACATGCACTGGTTCCTGGATTAAGAACTTGGTGTATAGCTAACTGCAAAGAAGGATTTTGTCCAGTCGATAAATGCACTTGTTTTTGTGTTTCTATGACTACACATGACGTGCGAAATATAATTGTTGAACAAAATTTTCATGAACTTTCACGGAATAGCTTACAACCTAAGAAATTTCTGCAGAAGAAAACGATTAATATGATTCCTTCCCTTAACAGCAATAACATGCCCAACAATACAAAACATAGGGTTATATGTAGCGTTAAAAAGCTATATGCCAAAATACGGGGGATGTTTGAGTGGTGCAATACAAAGTGTAATTCTTATATGTCTAGCTGTCCAAAGCATATTTGTAATTGTCACAAAGGTGTTCTGTAACACATAGTTTTTTTTATCTTAGTAGAATATAAGAAAAACTGGCAGCCGATGTTGTATTTCTCAGATTATGGTATAAAATTACAAAATGTAGTATCAGTTTCTTGGTGTAAAATGATATAAAGGTTAAAAACAAAAAACAAGAAAAGACATAAACAAACAAAAAAACATAAGCAATAACAAAGCAAAACAAAAACAAAACAAAAAAACCGACTGCTTTTAAGTACTATCTTAGACTTTGGTCAGAAAAAACTCAGATGCCGAAAATGTAGTTAGTTATAACTTTTAATACTTTGTTACGTTATCGTTTTTTGAATTTTAATGTTACCCCTTGTAACAGCTCACTTACCATATCCTCTATATATTTTTTTTAATGACGAAATGACCTCATAAAATAGGAAGCAATCCACATAAGCCCTATCACATTTTTAGACTAACGCTTTGAATATTTTTGTGGTATGACATCCAATAATATTTCCTCTTTATCAAATGAAAAAGGACCAGATTTGCCATCTGTTGAAACGCAATTTCCATGTAATTTACGCATACAGTTATTTTACCACTTTCATTGACATTGAGGGGATAGACCTTTTCCTGTTAATGTGCTCCGGGCATTTTCAACATCTTGTTAAATGTTTTTTGGTGAAAGGAATCAGTTGTTTTTTGGACCATTTGAGGTTTTCTGTTATGTCTTTTTTATTTTGTTTTTAACTGTTTAAGGAAAATAAAAAGGCTTAGCACTGTTTCCTGTTAATTTAAGATAATTGAGCTATTTTTATTTGTGGCGGGTCATTAGCGTTTGGTGACCTTATTGGCGAGTGGCGACCTTATTGTTGGATGAAAATGATGACCTGCAGCGGGTAATTATACCTGGCGGTGCGAAATTCATTTTGTCGGTCACACCCACCAAAAGCTGCTCAGTTGGCAATTATGTTGACAATTTTAATGAATATGGCTGCCTACCATCGAAAGTCTGAAGGGGCATGGATGAACATAACATGACTTTACAAATTAAGTTAATGTTAAGTGAAGAAAACCGCTTAAACAAATTTCTTTTTAACTTGTGAAATGATAAAAATTTTCTTTAAAACAGGGTCAAATGTTAAGCTATGTCATTCATATCAAGAAATGATAATTATGCATGTTTGTTGAAGTATTGGACCGCAAAATAAACATAAGAATTCCAAAGAACCGACAATACATTATTTTTGGCCATATTTGATCAATTGTACATTCACGTCTTCCCGGATTTGACTACCGACTTTGACATTCTTCTGGATTGACTCACTCACGGTGTGAGGGTGCTGTTAACAAAGCAGGACATGCTTACCCTTTTGGAGCACCTGATGTCACTCTAAGTTTCACTGGAGCTCACACTGAGTGCCTTTGTTTTGAATGTTTTGATTTCTATTTCTGTGCTTTGTATCTGTCTAACGTTATTGTTTTCTGTGTGTTATGTCAGTGTTCTCTGTGTTCTATTTTTGGCCATGTCTTTGGACTTCGATTTTTGTAAATTTCACTCCTTTGTACCTTCGGTATTCTACTGCCGTTGTTTTGTTCCTATAATGTCTTATCTAAAGAAATAATCGAAACATTGTTTATCTTATTGTTGAATTGATCCCATGATCATTTATGTTGGTACAAGTGGTCATATGTCAGATAAGAAAGGAATGTAAGCAGTTAATCATCATTCCTGAAATGTTTGATTTGATTTATTTCTGAGTAGTTCTTGATTGATTTGTTTCTGAGTGGTTCTTGATTGATTTGTTTCTGAGTAGTTCTAAAGAATAACATAATATTTTTCAATAGTGTTATAATTCAACTATGTTCCCTGACCGTCACTATGAGATCATTGTTAATTATGAAATGTCGATGTCATAAATGAATTAAGACATTTTCTGTGCACAAAAACCCCAAATTTGCAGACTTTCAGACTGCTGGTGGACCAGAGGTCCTCGAGGGTATTCACCAGCCCAATAGTCTGACTTGTCTGACATGAAAAATCTACCTTGCGTTTTATAGAAATTTACTGTTTTCATCAAAAATGCAAACCCCTTAAAAATACTAAGGTTTCATTCCTTGTATTGCGCTCGGTAGATGCCCTTGGTACTGGATTTGGACTCCTATTTCGATGTTATTATGTAATGAGTACTTTTTTTTACTACTGTTGAATTATGGCTTTCAATATTATTTAACTTTAATGCTGCTGATGAGAGGTAACTCCTTGATACACGTGTACAGCATAACGAAATTAGCTGTTATTTTCTGCAACTTCGGTATTTAGGTATTTTCAAAGTTTCGAGGAATACATCTGGACCTACTGACTTTATTCATTGTAAACAGAAGACCATCGATTATTTTTTTATACTATCCATCAGTTCTCCAGTTGTTACAGTTTTTGAGAATATATTCAAACATTCATGGCCATTTTGGATGAGGTAGGAACATAAAAAATCCAATGAGAACCACCCAAGGAATATTGTGAAGTAATTTGGATAACATAATTCAAGTTGTAACAAACGAGAAGATCTTTAAATGCATTTCCAATAGGGTCCTATGTTTACTATGTTACCCACTGAAGGCCATCTTGGATGAATTGAAGTAGAAAGAGATCACTTATTTCGAGATGGATAATCCAAGGACCCTTATCAACAAATTTGGTAAAACTTATTACACTGGTTGAAGATAGGGTCCCATGTTTATTATTTATCTTCCCCTCTGTTGGTCTCATGGGTGAGGTAGGAACATAGAATTGCATACCTTAAAAATGGACTAGTATGTTTAAATTTTTCAAAATTGTTCAAGCGGTTTCAGAGGAAAAGATCCTGGAATGTACTTTCTATAAGGTCCCAGGCTTTACTATGCTCCACGCTAGAGGGTAGGAACAATTATTCACAATTACTATTGAACTCCAATACGAATCGTCAGATTTTCTTCAAAATTTATAGCAGGACACGAGGATCTTACTATGCTGACCATTTTTGCAATCATTTTCAATATCTAAGCAGAATGCAACAAATAAATTTTACGAAAAAGAGCAATAACTTCAAGTTGGGTTATTTAATATTCCTGAAAATTGCTGGGTAGGTAAATTCCATCATGCTTAACATTTTACCCATATCATATCTTTGATTCCTGTTACGATTTTCATTTACTTAAACATAACCGCAATTTACCCTTCAGGAGGCTCACTCTTGAAACCTATTTTAATTCATTAAACATTATATTGTAGATTTAATGAAAAGGTAAAAAGAAATATATATTTCCGTGTGCTTTTAAGAGAGATGCAAGACATTAAAATTGTGGCGGGAAATTGATTTTCTCTGGAGCTTCCCTTTCACATCAGGACATTTTTTTTCTTAAAGCTTGGAAGTCACAGCAAGAATTTTATGAAAACGTGTCAAGTGTCTTGATTTGAGGTATAAATCACATTCATGAAACAAAAAAAGGGTGTTATCGTGCAAAATTCTTTAAGCCATTGAAATAAGAGAAAACCAGAAGAGTTTCGAATTCTGACACAAATTTTTAAAAAAATGTGATGAGTGAGCCGCCTTAATTTCTATTTTAGTAAATGTGGCCATCTTTGTTCCTCTCCTTTAACACTTCATGAGGAACATGTTCAGTTTACTGAAGAAATTATAAAGGAGTTAATTACAACATTTTGTCAGAGATGGTCCGATGCTAATCTATGTTCCACACTGCCGACCATGTTTGCCATCTTTGCTCAGCTCCTTTAACATGAAGAACATGTTCAGTTTACTGAAGTCTTTATAAAGGAGTTAATTACAACATTTTGTCAGAGATGGTCCAATGCTAATCTATGTTCCACACTGCCGACCATGTTTGCCAACTTCGTTCAGGTCCTTTAACATGAAGAACATGTTCAGTTTACTGAATTTTTTTATAAAGGAGTTAATTACAACATTTTGCCAGAGATGGTCCAATGCTAATCTATGTTCCACACTGCCGACCATGTTTGCCATCTTTATTCAGCTCCTTTAACATGAAGAACATGTTCAGTTTACTGAAGTCTTTATAAAAGAGTTAATTATAACATTTTGTCAGAGATGATCCAATGCTAATCTATGTTCCACACTGCCGACCATGGTTGCCATCTTTGTTCAGCTCCTTTAACATGAAGAACATGTTCAGTTTACTGAAGTCTTTATAAAAGAGTTAATTATAACATTTTGTTAGAGATGATCCAATGCTAATCTATGTTTCACACTGCCGACCATGTTTGCCATCTTTATTCAGCTCCTTTAACATGAAGAACATGTACAGTTTACTGGAGTCTTTATAAAGGAGTTAATTACAACATTTTGTCAGAGATGGTCCAATGCTAATCTATGTTCCACACTGCCGACCATGTTTGCCATCTTTGTTCAGCTCCTTTAACATGAAGAACATGTTCAGTTTACTGACTTTTTTATAAAGGACTTTTAAAATTACAACATTTTGTCAGAGATGGTCCAATGCTAATCTTTGTTTCACACTGCCGACCATGTTTGCCATCTTTGTTCAGCTCCTTTAACATGAAGAACATGTTCAGTATAAAGGAGTTAATTGCAACATTTTGTCAGAGATGGTCCAATGCTAATCTATATTCCACACTGCCGACCATGTTTGTCATCTTTGTTCAGCTCCTTTAACATGAAGAACATGTTCAGTTTACTGAATTTTTTATAAAGGACTTAATTACAACATTTTGTCAGAGATGGTCCAGTGCTAATCTATGTTTCACACTGCCGACCATGTTTGCCATCTTTGTTCAGCTCCTTTAACATGAAGAACATGTTCAGTATAAAGGAGTTAATTGCAACATTTTGTCAGAGATTGTCCAATGCTAATCTATATTCCACACTGCCGACCATGTTTGCCATCTTTGTTCAGCTCCTTTAACATGAAGAACATGTTCTGTTTACTGAATGTTTTATAAAGGAGTTAATTACAACATTTTGTCATAGATGGTCCAATGCTAATCTATGTTCCACACTGCCGACCATGTTTATCATCTTTGTTCAGCTCCTTTAACATGAAGAACATGTTCAGTTTACTGAATGTTTTATAAAGGACTTAATTACAACATTTTGTCAGAGATGGTCCAATGCTAATCTATGTTCCACACTGCCGAACATGTTTGTCATCTTTGTTCAGCTCCTTTAACATGAAGAACATGTTCAGTTTACTGAATGTTTTATAAAGGAGTTAATTACAACATTTTGTCAGAGATGGTCCAATGCTAATCTATGTTCCACACTGCCGACCATGTTTGTCATCTTTGTTCAGCTCCTTTAACATGAAGAACATGTTCAGTTTACTGAATGTTTTATAAAGGAGTTAATTACAACATTTTGTCAGAGATGGTCCAATGCTAATCTATGTTCCACACTGCCGACCATGTTTGCTATCTTTGTTCAGCTCCTTTAACATGAAGAACATGTTCAGT
>MJUU01049655.1:38523-51603 GCA_002080025.1 Modiolus philippinarum
TTCAGTTTACTGAATATTTTATAAAGGACTTAATTACAAAATTTTGTCAGAGATGGTCCAATGCTAATCTATGTTTCACACTGCCGACCATGTTTGTCATCTTTGTTCAGCTCCTTTAACATGAAGAACATGTTCAGTTTACTGAATATTTTATAAAGGACTTAATTACAACATTTTGTCAGAGATGGTCCAATGCTAATCTATGTTTCACACTGCCGACCATGTATGTCATATCAAAACCATCCTCATGATGGACCTTACATACATCATTTTAGTAAGTTTAGTTAAATCAGCTTCAATGCTTTCATTGGAAATTATCAAAATATATTCATTCGTTAGGTTCTACTATATTATGCGCTTGCATCCGTTTGCTGCATCGTAACGGATACATCGGCAAACGATACCAAGTAAAAAGGAGTTCAGTGGAAATTCCAAATAAAATATCCACGAAAATTCAAACACGAATTGAGACAACATAAAAAAGACAAAATAAATAAACAACAAGAGGCTCTCAAGAGCCTATATCGCTCGCCTGGACCATGGCTGACACAAAGAGACGAATGAAATTTCCAATAGGACTAGAGTTTAAACTATGTTCCCAGCTAAGGCAACCTAGGAGACGATCTTCGAATGAGTTTTCAAAACAGTCCAATGTTAAAACTATGTTCTCTGCTGACATCTTGGACGAAGCACGGACCTGTCGGATATCTTTTTTGGAAAGAAACATCTAATGACCATTGGGACTTAGTTTGTTCCATTTGCTTAATTTTACCACACGTATTTAGAGGGAATTTGTCCCATGTACATTTACTCCATATCATTTGCATACACCAATCCATTCAGTTTTGATGACTTCAAGGAATAATCAAATTATATTCCCATAAGGTCACTGTGTTAACTTAGTACTGCGCTATGGCCAATGTTTATGTCGGATTAGCAATAAGTAAGTAATTTTGTAGGGTCATACATACAATATCAATGGTATATATCAACCTTGTAAAGTTGGTATAATTTGCTGCAGTAGTTTCAGCGATGAGCATGATGTGAGCAGCTTAAAGATGATGGAGGCGTGGTGCCACCTTATGGATGCTAAGTAATGACAAGAGCCACACCGACAATTTGGATAGGTTACCTAACAAGAGGCTCTCAAAAGCCTGCATTGCTTACCTGCACTATGGCTGCCTAAGTTTGTTTCCAACTATACCAATGGGTTCAAGCAATGTCAGAGAAGAAATTTGAATATGCTCCAGGATTAAATTATGTTTCAAACTAGAGGACAACTCTGATGAGGTGTAGACTTGCAAGGCACAGTTTTGAAAGAGATAAAAATTTACAAAATTTCTAAGTTTCAAGGACTTAACTCCAGATCTTTGATCTTTGATCTCTGTGCTGTAACAGAATTTTGTCTTAATTTCTGGTATTAAACTGACAAATAATGTCACAAGATGTTTATAAGTGATCTGTTTGAAACTGCAAGGCTTAGGATATGGATGAACTGACACCAAACATCGAATCATATAATACCGCATTTTTTCTTTTAGGGTATAAAAAACTCCTAACAAATAGACAGGAAACAATCATCCCTAATTTGTTTGATGTCATTATCATAATTAAAAACACTAATTTTTGCTTAGAATCTTTTTTTTTATCTAACAAACTGTCATAAATAGTTTTTAGAGATTGGTCAGTTAATGTGAAAATATAAGAGGCGTTCATTTTTGTGTGCATGCTCAGGTATATTGTTGTGTTTGAAAATCAGCTACGAAAATTATGTTATTTGTTGCATTTATTCAAAGGAGACATGGCTAATTTGAGTGGTGTTAATGACTAATTATCTTAAATAGAACCTTCCATATATCATTGCAATACAATTTATTTAGATTTGAGTGAAACGTTTTACGACGGATAATGAAAATAATTATTTTCCACAATGTTTATCTTTGTTCAGCGCTGGCGGCCATATCTTTTCATATGATCAGAATGGAATGAGCTTTTTCGTAAGGGACCTTCCAAGCATCACTCCAATACAGTTAAGTTAATTTTCTTCAATAGTTTAGCAGCATATGACAAAAATTATTATCTTTCCATAGGGTTGAATGTTGATCCATGTTCAACGCTGGTCGCCAAGGCTTTGAACGGATGAAAATGAAATGAGCATCTTCACTACATCATTTCTGTAAAGTTTAGTTGAATTTCAGTGGTTCCAGAGAATCTGAAAATGTAATTTTCTTAAAGGGTGCAATGTTTAACTTCAGTGCTAGCGGCAATGTTTTTCATCGAATTAATGAAGAAATCAGCCTTATGTAGATCCCCTCAACATCAATTATGTTCCAGAGAAGAAGAGGAAAAGGTGATTATCGCTTATTCCTGTAAGCTTTTGCAGAATTTCTTCAGTAGTTCCAGTGGAGAAGATGAAAATATGACTTTTTACTTAAGTCATATGTTAGAATTATATTCAGGGCTGGTGGCCATATTATTATAAGGTTCGAATTAAAATGGGCAATCTATATAAAGGACCTTCCATACATCATTTCTGCAAAATTTGATTAAATTTGCTTAATAGGTTACAGAGAAGAAGGTAACTAAAGGCCAAGGGACTTAGCCTGCATCCCTCATCTGTCATAATGCTAAATAGCAGGATATTGATCTTCTACTCTGGTGGTCATGTTTTTGTCAAATCTGAACAAAATTTTAAAGGCCCTTCCCTACATCATTCCAGTACATTTTAGGTTTTGCTTCAATAGCTGAAAATGTTTTCCTTGTATGGTATATAGTTAACCTATATGTTTTGTGCTTGCTGTCATGTTTTTTTTTCAAATCCACAACTAGAGGCTCAGACACTGGGCCCATATCAAATGCTTTCAATATATAGGCCATGTGTATGCTGATGACCATAAAAAGATTTTTTGTTTTTTTTTCGTTAAAATTTAATGTTTAGCTATATTGAGTTTAGTTAAATCGGCTTCAATGGTTTCAGAGAAGATCGTCAAGATGTAATTTTCCCTTAATTCCAATGTTACACGTGTTAAGCTATCTGCCATGCTGCCATTGATGTGTTTTGTTAGATCTAACCAAAATAAATAATTTCCATTCATCATTTCAATTCAGTTTGGTTAAATTTGCTTTAATAATTTCTTAGAAGATAGTAATATGTTCCCCGCTCGCAGCCTTCTTTTTTTTAGATAAGAACAAAATGAGCAAACTTTTAAAGGGCCTTCAAAACATCATTCTTGTAAAGTTTGGTTGAATTTGCTTCGGTGGTTTCAGGAAAGAAGACGTTATTTTTCCCATAGAATCCAATGTTAGACCTAAGTTCCACACTGGCAGCCATGTTTTTGTCGTATCAGAACAATATGAGCAAGTTTTGTAAAGACCCATCATAAATCATTCCAATAAAGTTGGATTGAATTTGCTTCAGTGGTTTCAGAGGAGAAGGTGAACCTGTTATTTTTTTCCATAGGGTTCAATGTTGAACCTAAGCTGTGCGCGTGCGGGGCCATGTTTTTTGTTCTCGGATCGGAACAACTTTTAGTAAATGCGCAATCTTTGGTGAGTAGTTACCATACATCATTCCTGTAGAGTTTGATTGGATTCGCGTCAGTGGGATCGGAACTAAATTAGCAATCTATGGCGAGTACCTACCATACATCATTGCTGTAAAATTTGATTGGATTTGCTTCGGTGGTTTCAGAGGAGAAGATAAAAAGTATACTTTTTCCCATAGGGCTTCAATGTAAATCCTAAAATACGAAATGGTGGTCATATTTTTTATCGGATTGAAACGAGCAATCTTTCTCTATGTTATCCATACATGTACATAATTGCTTTAAAGTTTGGCAGCGTCTGCATGAATTGTTTCAGAGTTGTTGACAAAAAATGGAATGACAGGAGTAATCTTCGCAAAGGCCATACGCTATGTCTTACCAGTAGTTAAATTTGCTTCAATAGTTTCAGAGCAAATTATGAAAAAAGCAAATTATGAAAAAAAAATGTTTTACATAGAGTCCAAGGTCAAAGCAAATTTCGTGCTGGCGGCCATGTTTATTTGTCGGATTGAATGGAACTGCATTACATCTATGGCATCAATCCTGTAAAAATTTGCCTCAAGGGTTTCTGACGAAATGATGGTGATGATTTTCATATGTTTTTGTCGGATCAGAATGAAATGAGCAATCCTTAAAAAGGACCTGAAATACATCATTCTTGTCTGGTTGAATGTGCTTCATCAGTGGTTTCAGAAGAGTTGATGAAGATGCTGTTTGACCATAAATTCAAATTTTAAATATAAGTTCCGCTTTGGTGGTGATGTTTTTGCCAGATCGCAACTAAATAGGCAATCTTTGTAAATTACCTCTCTATAGAACATCCCTGTGTAATGTTTGGTCGAATTTGCTTTTAAGGAGTTCATGAAAATGATGTTTTTCCCATAGGGCCCAATGCTTAGTTCTCCGCGGGCGGCCATGTTTTTTTTTGTCGAATCCGAAAAAATGAGCAATTTTTGTTTGTAAAGGACATTCCAGGCATCATTCTAGTAAAGTTTGATTGAATTTGCTTTCATGGTTTCAGAGAAGTTGCTGAAATTTTGAAAAAGTTACAAGACGGACGAATGGCGTAGGCCAAGTGATTTCAATAGCTCAAATTGACCCCTTTGGTCATGAGAGCTAAAAATATAATTGTTTTCATAGGGTGCTATGTTTAAACTGTTCTTTACTGGCGACCGTGCTTTTTATGTGATCGGAACAAAATTACACATGTTTGTAAGACCCCCCCCCCCCCATACATTATTCCTGTAAAGTTTGGTTGAAATGCTTAAAAAGTCCAGAAAAGATAAAAATGTGATTTTCCATAGGATCCAATGTACCACCATGTTCGGCGTTGGCAGCCATGTTTCTATTGCATTGGGAAATGAGCAATCTTTGTAAAGGACCTAACATGATTCCAGATGAGAAGATTAAAATGTGATAGGGTGCTTTGTTCAAACTATGTTCTGCACTGGTAACCACGTTTTTATCAGATCGCAACAATATGAGCAATCATTGTAAAGGACCACCCATACATCATTCCTGTAAAGTTTGGTTGAATCTAATTCAGTTGTTTCAGAAGTGAGAACGAAAAGGTGATTATTTCCCATAGGCTCCAATATAAAACCTAAGTCATGCACTGGAGGTAATTTGAAACGGAATGAGCAGTCTTTCTAAAGGTCCTTCTTGAACGATTCCTGTAAAGTTTAGTAGAATTTGCTTCAGTGGTTGCAGAGGAGTTGCAGAAAATGTGAAAGTTTATGGGACAGACGGACGACAGACGCCATGTCATGGCAACAGCTAACGCTGTCCCTGTGGTCAGGTGAGCTAAAACATAGAAACCAAGCTCACCCCGTTGCACAGCATTGTCACAGGTTAAACATGTCAGTAGACATGAATGGACTATATCATTCTTTTTAACGGATTCATTCATGTATAAAATGTGGGTCACAGACTGCATCAAAAGCAGTCAATGCAGCTTTGATCACAAAATGCACCATACATAACAAAATACCTGATGTGGGACATGTCAGTATGCACAAATGGACTTTAAACATTCTACCTAACCAAGTCGGTCATGCATGAAACAAAGATCACAGACAGCATCCAAAGCATGCATTGTTGTTGTCAAAATGCATCATACATAAGAATACGGTTGATGTGGGACATGTCAGTAAGCATGAATGGACTTGAACCATTCTACCTAACCAGACAGTAACCGGAAAGGGACTTTAACCATTCTAATTAACAAAGTTGCTCATGCATAAAATGTAGGTCACGGACAGCATCCGAAGCATGCATTGTTGTTGTGGTCCCAAAATGCATCATAGATACCAATATGGTTGCTGTGGGACGTCAGTAACCGGAAATGGACTTAAACCATAGAACCTAACCAAGTCGCTCGTGCATAAAATGTAGGTCACAAACAGCATCATACATACCAATATGGTTCATGTAGGACATGTCAATATCCTGGAATGGACTAAAACCATTCTACCTAACCAAGTCGCTCATGCATAAAATGAAGGTCACAAACAGTATCCGAAGCATGCATTGTTGTTGAAATCCCAAAATGCATCATACATACCAATATGGTTCATGTGGGACATGTCAGTAACCAGGAATAGACTTTAACCATTCTACCTAACGAAGTCACTCATGCGTGAAATGTAGGTCATAGACAGCATCCGAAGCATGAATTGTTGTTGTCATCCCAAATGCTGATGTTGGCATGTCAGTAACCGAGAATGGACTTTAACCATTCTTCCTAAACGGACGCAGACGCAGACGCCGATGGTAGGGTATCACATAAGCATCCCCCCACTTCGTGAGGTGAGCTAAAAAATGCAATAAAAATATCAAGAGGCTCTTAAGAGACTGTATCGCCTACCTCGACTATGGCATATAATCAAACAAACTTCTAAATTGAAAGATCATTTTCAAACTATGTAAAACAAGAGTCTCTCAAGGGCCTGCATCGCTCACCTGTACCATGACCAAAAAACTTCTATGTTTCAGGGATTTCAATTCCAAACTATGTAAAGAAACCCTTATGTCATTTAACCATTTTTTCCCTTTTTGCTTGCCATCTTTATCAGCACCTCATACGTAAGATTCATGCCATGTTTCTTCAAATGCATTCAGCAGTTCTCTAGAAAAAGATCTTTGTATGTTTTTCTCAAAGAGTACAATGTTTAAGCAAATTCCCCGCTTGCAGCCAAGTTAGACGTCAGATAGGTAACAAAGTAAAATTTTGGTCATGGACATGAACAAAGCTTTTGTAGGGGACCACCTTAAGACCTTATTGTGGCCAGCTTTAGTTCCATTTGGCTAAGCAGTTTCAGAGGAGATGATCTTAGAAAGTCTTTTCCCATAGAGTTCAATGTTAAATCTATATTCCCCACTGGCAGTCATCTTGGATATAGCGCCGACCTAAAACAGTTTTTTGTAGAGGACCACAGTATGACTATTGTTGCAAAGTTTTGTTCTAAGTGGCTGGGCAGTTTCAGAGGAGAAGATATTTGAAAGTCTTTTCGCATAGGGTCCTATATTAAAGCTATGTTCTTGCCCGCATCCATCTTGGATATAGTGCTGACATGAAACAACTTTTTTACAGGGACCAACTAAAGACTGTTTTGGTCAGGTTTGGTTCCATTCGGCTCGACAGCTTCAGCGAAGATCTTTGAATGTCTTTTACCATAGGGTCCAATGTTAAAACTATGTTCTCCACTGGCCACCATCTTTGATATAGGGCTGACCTGAAGAGCATCTTTCTTGAACGGGACCACCCAAAGACTATTTATTATGGCCAAGTTTAGTTCCAATTGACTCAGCAATTTCAGAGAAGATTTTATGAATGTCATTCCCTTAGGGTCCAATGTTAAAACTATGTTCCTCTCTTTTGGCCATTTTGGATATAACTATCCCCAGGATTTTTTTTTTTGCATGGGACCATTTGAGGAGTGTTATGGCCAAGTCGGCCCAGAAGTTTTGAAGGAGAAGACCTCTAAATGTGTTTTCCCATAAGATGCAATGTTGAAACTATGTTTCCTGCTGGCAGCCATATTGGTTGAGATGCGAACCCAAGAAGCAACCTTTTTCTAAGGGACCACCAAAGGGCCGTTGCAGCCAAGTTTGATTCCAATTGGCCAAATGGTTTCAGAGGAAAAGATCTTCAAAGAAAAGTAAAGAAAGATTAACGATGGACGAAAAAAATGATGGCAGAAGCTCATTCTGTCTGTAGCCAAGTGAGCTAAAAAACCCTTAAAAGTTATAAGGTCCAAAATTTCACATTATTTCCCTTCAGCCTGCCATCTACGATAAAGGTTGAATCTGAAGAATACAATTTTAAAGAGAACACTTGTGCCAAATGGGTTCAAAAGAGAAGATTTTTGAATGTACTGCAAAGGTACAGACTAAACAACATCAGTTTTGAAGGATCCATTTCAGATACATTTGATTCAGATTGGTTCTAATTAGTCCAATTGTTTTAAAGGATAAAATCTTTGAAAGTTCTTTTCGTAGGGTCCAATGTTTAACAATGTTCCTTGTAGCTCCCTTTTTAGGTTAGAGATTGGCTCAAAAGTAACAATAATTGATCAGCATCTCCTAAGTAACATTCAAACCATGCTTGATTTTCTAGAAGAAAACTCAGTTTACATGCATTTCCCTTACTGTCCAAATGTTAAACTAAGTTTTCCATTTGAAGCCATTTTGATTGATTGATTGATATGGGTTTTACGTAACTTTCATCTGTATTTCAGCTATCTCATAACCGTCAGTTTTAGCGGTGGAGGCAGCTGGAGTAGAAGCCATTTTGATGACATATTGACATTACAGTTACAACACTTGGTCAGCACCTAATATATGTTTAGTTTAAAACTATTCAGCAGTTGACTAGAAAAAAATCTATGTATATATTTCCCTTATGGTCCAATATTTAAAACAATGTTGGATAAGGGATCGGCACCAAAGTACCATCAACATTGATTAACAACACTTAGTCAGCATCTCAGAAGTATGATTCATGCCATATTTCAATCTATTCAGCTGTTGTTAAGATGTTTGTATGCATTTTTCTTATGGTCCAATGTAAAATTAAGCTATTCAGCTGTTGTTAAGAAGATGTTTGTATGCATTTATCTTAGGGTCCAATGGTAAATTAAGCTCACCTCAAAGTATCATTAATGCTAAGTTCTGTTCAAATCCATTCATTAGTTCTCCAGAGGAAGTTCTTGGCAGAAAAAGTTCAATTTGAAATAAAATGTGGCTGACTGCCATGTTGGAAGATGGATCAGTATCAAAGAAACAACTCTTGGTCAGCACCTCATAAGTATTATTCATGCAAAGTTGGTTCATATCCATTCAGTGAGTTCTCAAGAAGTTCTTTGAAGCCAAAGTTTTCAACAAATGGACGCATGACGGACTCCGGACACAAAATGATAGCAAAATATCGCCCTTGCATTGCCAGGTGAGCTAAAAACTTCATGCACCAAATTTATCACAAAAAAGCTAAGAAAAAAAACAATTTATTTTGAATGGCTTATATATATATATATAACAGCTGTTTGTATACTTAAATAATTTCACATACATTTGAATAATCTATATTGCACTTAAATTTACTCAAATGAATGATAACTGGTCCAAGATCCTGTCACAATACACATGATTTTTCACTCTTGCAGGAAATCCAATTAATGCTGAATACACTGCTCAATTTTACATCCTAGATCGATAACAGTAAACTTCTATGTACATTGAATCATATAGTTGATGTATGAGTAATAAATAGCAGTGGAGTGAATGGTAGACAATGTTCATATACATGTTAGATTTTAAATGAAATCATCCATTTTTCCTAAATACAAGAAAAATGCTTCTCATAATGTGTCATGGTTTAAAAACATTGAAGAGGATCTTTTGTCATATATTTCATGTATCTTCAGTTGCGTTTGTTCAACAAACATGACAAATTCAGTCTTCTGTCCCAGTGTCATTGAAATGTTGTGTTGTGCTGTAAAACAAAGAATAAAAATGCTTATAACAACTTATTTTCATATCACTAATATTACAAATAATTCAATTGGTTCAATTACTATCACATGGTATACTGTATTTCAACATACAGCTCTAAAAATACTCAGAGCGGGCTGTATTGAGATCTGATACAGCCCGGTGATGACGCCAGCAGAACAATTACATATATTTAGCTTAAAAATCACAATTTATTGGGTTTTTTTTCAATCTGTCACATGAAAAAAAAGATAAGAAGAAAATTAATTGATCTTGCATTGTTTCAAATATTAATTAGTTTCAGAAACCTCACATTTCATGGTCTATGTTTTTTAATTTCACTTTTACTTTTATTTAATTATTATCGTAAATTGCAGACACTTAAAAAAAAAGGAATACATTAACCTTAAGCGTTTGACTGGTTGTTCAATGAAATAAAAGTAATAGAAACTTGTGTATCAGGCTGCATCAGATTTACAGACTGCCTAAGGACCTTGATACAGACCTGTACTTTGTTACAGCCCTTGCCTTCGGCTCGGGATGTAACAAGGACTCGGTCCGTATCACGGTCCTTAGGCAGTCTCTAAATCCGGATGCAGCCCTCAACACAAGTTACTATTACATAAATAAATAGATATAATAAAATAACTAGCAAAATTGTAGAAAAGCTTACTAATATATACCCCCTGCTCTCCCATTCAATTCCAGAGATTAAAAAACAAAACAAACAAAAATTAAAGAACCTTAGTGAGCAAGCTCACATACCCCACGCCCCCACATATCCGATAATCCTGCATTATCTAAAAATTATCAAACATTGAAATCCAAGTAGTTTGCACATCTCTTACAGTTCCACATTCATCCTGTAAAATATCTTAAAAACTGTAGGAGGATTTATCCGAACAAATAATGTACCCTATATGCAATATAATGCATAAAAATGACAAAGTTCAACAATGTGTAGTTTTCTGAAAAAAAAATATCAAAAATCAAAATCCAAGTAGCATGCACATCTTTGATATGTGAACAATCAACCTGCAAAATAATAACTTCCAATCTAATAAACTGTAGGAGGAGTTATCCGGACAAATGATGTAGCCTATATGCAATATAAATCATAAAAATGACAAAGTTATACAATGTGTAGTTTTCTGAAAAATTATCAAAAATCAAAATCCAAGTAATAAGCACATCTTTGATATGTGCACAATCAACCTGCAAAATAAAAACTTCCTAGCTTAAAAACTGTAGGGGAAGTTGTCCGGACAAATGGTATACCCTATATGCAATATAATGCATAAAATTGACAAAGTTCAACAACGTGTAGTTTTCTGAAAAATAATCAAAAATCAAAATCCAAGTAGTATGCACATCTTTGATATGTGCACAATCAACCTGCAAAATAAAAACTTCCTATCTTAAAAACTGTAGGAGGAGTTATCCGGACAAATGGTGTACCCACTTGATGACGGACGGACAGACGGACGGACTGACGGACGGACGGACTGACGGACCAGTCAAAAACTATATAGCCTCCGCAACTTCGTTGAGTGGGGTATAAAAAGCTTCAAATCAAATACATTCTGTGAAAGTGTCAATTAGAGCTGTCACCTAATGGAAGCCAGGTATACCCCCTCCAACGCTAATTTAACCCTGAATCAATATGGCTAGTGTAATTTTAAATGTGTGTGGACTCAATACAGTTGTGGACACAGCACAAATGTGGACACAATACAAGTAGGGAAAAAATATACCTCCCCTTTTTTTCTGAAAATATTAAAGACGAATTATCTCCCCTTCAAAATTTTGGACAGCAACCATATTACTTCATGCACATCTTCAGCTGGTTTACTAAAACTGCAACATTTCATTAAAATCCGAGGTGTGGTTTAGATGAACATATGCTGACAAGGATCACCCCTCCCCCTTTACACACAAAATATTCAAAGAAAAATTATCTCCCCTTCAAAATTTCGGACAGAAATCATGCATATTTTCAGGTGGTGTACTACAACTGTGTAACACTTCATCAAAATCAAAGCAGCCACTTGTTAGTCATGTGCTAACAAGGTTTGTCTAACCACCTTCCAGAAAATATTCAAAGACAAATTATCTCCCCTTCCAAATTTTGGGCACCAACTATATAACTTTATGTACATCTTCAGATGGTGTACTACAATTGTGTAACACTTCAACAAAATCCAAACAGCCGCTTCAGAGAACATACGCTGACAAGGTTCGCCTCCCCCTTTTTCCAAAAAATATTCAAAGACGAATTATCTCCCCTTCGAAATTTCGGGCAGCAACCATATTACTTCATGCACATCTTCAGATGGTGTACTACAACTGTAGCATTTCATCAAAATCCAAGCAGTCTTTTAAGAGAACATGCACTGACAAAGTACATGGACGGACTGACAGACAGGCAGATGGACAGAGGGAAGGACAGGGTGATTCCTATTTACCCGAAACCCCTCCCCCCCCCAAAACTTTGTTTGCGGGGGTATAATGATTTGCACCAAGTGGACTAGGAGTAGTAGTCCCCACAAAGTAGGTACCTTATGGCGGACGGATGAACGAACAAACGTACAGATGGACACAGTGATCACTATATACCACCCCCTAAAGCAAGAAGTATAATAATTTTCTGCATTTGTATATTTTGTATGTTCAAATATTTTGTTGATGTTTGAATTTTTTTTGTATTTTGTCTTCTGATGCTTTAATATTTGCCATGTCTCTGGACTTTCATCTATGTTACTACCAATACTTAGTTCCTTCGGCATTGTACAGCTATTGTTTGTTTCATTCAGTATTTGGCACATATGCACAAACGTCAGAGACCATTGGTAATACTATGAAACAGCATCAACATTACAGACTTTTAGTTGTTGACTATTGTTACATGTTGTGTGCAGAATGAGTGTGGGATGCACTCAGTTTCAGTGTCTTTTCAAACTCTGATGATATGTGGGAAAACCACTACCATTATGTGTTACTTAAGGATGTAGTAAGGTGAAATTTTATAAATCAACGATTTTAAATTTATACCCTAAATGGGAAGAGCATTGTTAAAGGAGTTAAGTAGGCTAAAAATATTGATAGGTCATGGGCCTTGTTTTCAAGATATTTCACATTTTAAAAAATGGCAGGAAAGGCTCTCTTGGACTTTTACCTAAGTATAGCATGGACACAATATTGACTTGTTTCAAACAAAAGGAAAATCTACAATCTAATAAAATCTTGCTTACTGACTTTAAATGAGCTTCTGAAGACTTTGATGACTAGAAAATTAGGTGTAATGGGGCAAAATAATTTACATAGTAATACTGGATAAAATCAGAGGAATCCGAATGACTTTTACAAATTCCAAAAACCTCACCTTACTACATCCTTAAAAATGTGCTTTTATTATAAGTGATGAGAAAAAAATGAGGAATGGTAAAATCATGATGGTCCAATCGTAAAAAAAAAACATGCCCCATGATAGGGGAAATAATCAGGACCACTGTATATAGGGGAAATAATCAGGACCACTGTATAT
>MJUU01049655.1:51914-82427 GCA_002080025.1 Modiolus philippinarum
ATCAGGACCACTGTATATAGGGGAAATAATCAGGACCACTGTATATAGGGGAAATAATCAGGACCACTGTATATAGGGGAAATAATCAGGACCACTGTATATAGGGGAATTAATCAGGACCACTGTATATAGGGGAAATAATCAGGACCACTGTATATTTTCAACATCAAACACAAATTTAGTCCATTTTTTCCTGAAATAGGTGATGTGGTTTTTCCTATTGTGCCAAGACATATTATACTTTATATCTTCATCAACAACAGAAGTTTAATTAAGAAATAGATTATTGCAAGTGGGCTCTATGCGAATTAGAACATGGGCAGACCTTATATTTGTCAATATTTTATACCGAGTAATAGCGAGGTATAAAATGAAGACAAATATAAGGTCTGACCATGTTCTAATTCACATCGAGCCCAATTGCAATAATCTACTTCGATTCTAATATATTTAAAAAGCATTTTGAACATTCGAAGCGGCTCTTAGAGGGCAATGGTGGGTTTGACACTAGAATTAAAATATGTCGGAAAACTGCATGTAAACACACATAAATGGACATAGATAAATCTATATTTGTTATTTTATTAAAACAAGTCGCTCATAAGCTTATAAATTAATACAAATAATCTGTTGTAAAAAATATAAAATACGGATATTTCAAAATCGAAGGGGGTATTTATGTGAGCTGGTTGTATTTCTGATTTATATGACTGCTTAGTTATGTTATATTTGAAGCCAAAAAAGAAAAGAATAGGAATAAAAGTCAAATAAATAATTTTATTAACGTTAAAAATTAAAGTTTTTATATCTTAATTGTAGAGCATGATATGCAACATAGATAAGATTTCATAACAACAACACATCCGTTGCTAGGTTACGGTTATGTCAATTTCAGTTCCGAGTCTTAAATTTAGTAACTGTTGTAAATTTCTATCATTGTCATTATCTGTTGCAGCTTTTGGATGATTCATTATTTAAAAGTTTATTTACACATTGATATTGAGTGAATAAAATGTGAAACTGTACATTACGAATGTCCTTTTGTAATAGATATACGCATGTGCTAAAAAATATTGTTGGAATTAGTACATAGCTTTGTTTCCAAAGCCAAAGAATAGAGTCATATTAGAACTATGCACAATATTGGAGTTGCATGAAAATATAGTTTCTAACATTGTTTTCAGTTTATTACGTTTATTTCTCACATCGAGATAGTTAAATTTTCACATTTTAAAGTTCAAGGTTTACCAGAGAACTTAAATATGTGAAAATTTAACTATCGAAATGTGAGAAATTATCGTAATAAACTGGAAAACAATGTTAGAGATTGTTTCTCTAATTTATACTCAATTTATTTGAGGTAAAGCAATCTCCGTACTCTCCAGTCTCAAGTATGACGCCATTTTGTTGCTATTATCGTTGCTATGTGTATGTGCATCATTGGGCCATTTATTGAAAGGGGTGTTGAATATAATATTTTTGATAAAAATGTCATATTATCAATAAATTGAGTTATCTTAGTCATAAAAATGCAAAAACCATTTCAAAATACAGTGATGCAGGTGTTAATTATTTCATCAGCATCAGGTTGCACTATTTCTAGAAACTGACACAAGAGATTTACATGATTGACCAATCAGCAAGTGAGATCAATTTCCAAATATGTTGTTTATTAATTTTATCTTATATCTTATATCAGTATTTATTTCGAACAAGAATTAGAGAAATGGAAGTTACTTTGTAATTCTTTTAATAGACTAACATCTATTAGTCCCACAGTCTTTTTATAAACAACCCATTAATCAGACTTTAATGTGTCTGTATTGTATATGGTTATGAGTTTTAGTGTGAATTGTGATTGTGTGTTTTTGTCATTGTTGGTTGTTTCCCCTTTTCCCACGTTTTGTACCTTTGTCACATGATTTCTTTGTCTGCATAAATGTTTGAAAATGCCAGCTAACGTCTTTTTGTACTGAGCAAAACATATTAAACTTTTAGATGCTAGAGTGTGTCCCCAACTCCACTACGCGACATTCTGTTATGCCATAGTCTATAAATCAACAGCCGATTTATACTCAAACAATCTGTTAGTCCTAATTCTACTCTAAACTCATCAATATCTATTGCTTGCACATACCCAATCCAGAAAAGAAGTTCTATAATTTCATCTCGGTCTTTCTTGATTAGAAAATCATATGGCTTTGTGTAGTATATAGTACATCGATACTTATTATTGGTAACTTCGTCCTCTTCTATTATGGTTTTATAGTGACTTGACTTCAGGTCCATGTAGGTAAATATTATCTAAAAAAAGAGAAAGAATGAATAATTTATGAACAGTGTATCACTGTGTATTATCTTCAAGTTTTATGTACTTCATTGTAAAAGTACTTATCTTGATAAGTTAGACTTTTTTTCTAGTTTGATTTTTACTGTGAGTATTCTTATGTACTGTAAACCAACTTATTTTCGCGAGTGAGTTATTTTCGGGACTTTCGCGTGATTGAAAATATCGTAAAAATAAATCGTCGCGAATAGTTCATATCTTTGTATAAAAGCATTAAAAACAAGAATATGTGTCTAACGGACACAATGCCCCCCCTCACAGCTGTTTTGAACAATGGTATATCCCCCCTTTTTCCATGATCAGTGAAGCATGAGGTTGATTGTATTGGTAAATATTTTCAATATTTTGTTAACTTATATCCCAACAGAAAAAAGAAGGGAAACGGGGAATGTGTCAAAGAGACAACGAACCAAAGGGGAGTAATAACAACTCAAAGCCACCATAAGATCTTCAATGAACGGTGAGAAAACCCCACACCCAACGGCAGGTCGGAGGTGGCCCCTGAACAATCAAGTCCAGCGAAATAAACATCATCCTAGACTCCTATAGACATAAAGTAAACTAACTACAAAAAGGACAAGACACACAAAGGCTTAATAAATTCCTGACTTATCTGTATAAAGTGTCATGATAAAAGCATACATATGTCACACAAAAAAAAACTTCAACCTGAGAGTAAACCTCATACTACCCACATTTTTTCCATGATCATCATGATCATTGAAGCATGAAGTTAGTAGCATGGATAAATTTTTATTATGAATTTTGTTTAATTAGAAGCTAATGTGTATTTTTATAAAGTTTAATAATAATAGCATACATCCTTCACATATAAAAAAGCTTCAACTTGAGGGAAAACCTGATACCATCCCCCTTTTTTCCCATTATCATTGAAGCATGAAGTTGGTAGAATGGATGAATTTTTATCATGAAATTTATTTAATTAGTATGTAAAGTTTCATGATAATAGCATACATCATTCACAGAAAAAAAAACTTAAACCTGTGGGTAAACCTCATACTATCACGTTTTTTCCCCGTGATCAGTGAAGCATGAAGTTGGTTGCCAGGGCAACATTTAATTATGATTTTTGTTTAATTAGATGCTAATGTGTATTTATATAAAATTTAATGATAATTGCATACATCCTTCACAGAAAAAAAAAACTTCAACCTGTAGGTAAACCTCATATTATCACATTTTTATTCCATGATCAGTGAAGCATGAAGTTGGTTGCCAGGGCAACATTTAAATATGATTTTTATTTAATTAGATGCTAATGTGTATTTATATAAAGTTTAATGATAATAGCATACATCCTTCACAGAAAAAAAACTTCAACCTGTGGGTAAACCTCATACTATCACACTTTTTCCCCGTGATCAGTGAAGCATGAAGTTGGTTGCCAGGGTATATTTTATTATGATTTTTGTTTAATTAGATTCTTATCTATATTTACATAAAGTTTAATGATAAAAGCATACATCCTTCACAGAAAAAAAACTTCAACCTGTGGGTAAACCTGGCTTGGGACGGACGGCCGAACTTTTGTAGGCAGGGCATAAAAATAGAAAATTGCGAAAATTAATCTCCACGAACTTCACCAGAAGGGACAAAGCGCGAAATAAAGTAGCTGCGAAAATAAGTTGGTTTAAAGTATTTATTTTTTAGCAAATCACTACACGGTGTATGGTTTGGATCCAAGAAAACAAGTTTAACCCCACTGCAATTTTAACTTCTGTCCCATATCAGGAATATGTTGGTCATCATTGTCTTTGGCTTGTCCTTGTCTTCTTTAATAGTGTAAATAAGAGCTGGGTACCGGGAAAAATATAATACTACATGTATGGTATACCGCTGTATTTTGTCCAATACTGTAGCATGTGCAACAGTGTCTTTAATTCCTCAGGCCTGTCAAGTCTCACGCATGGGGCGTGAGACTCACGCAAATTTTATTTAGATTTTCGACAAATCCTTTGATCTTTTAATTTTTTCCTTTGATCTTTGAAATTTTTCACAAATCTCACGCAAAGCTATTTTCAAAACTTGACAGGTCTGATTCCTTCACATTCATTCATCTTAGAATACATAACTACCCTAGGGCTAGGGTATTTAATCCTCAACAAAAATACCTAGGAAATAATATCTCACAGAATAAAGTGTATTTGTGTATTTATTTCTTGTGAGAAGGAATCAACATAAATCTGGTATGAATTTACGTTTACATGTTTGCACTACTGTACCGGAAAAAAAAGCTGTCAGCAAATCTTTCAAAAACATACATAGACATATATTAATTTTATGGATAATTGTTGGAAATAGTTTAAATGGTAGCCCATCTTATTTATGACAGAAGAACTACTAAGTATACCTTTGTTCTATGACATATCATTCCTAAGACTTTGGGTTCAAAAGCAGAGTAACTCTTTTCTAACAGCAGTTCACCACCATGTTGTCCAAGTACCCTGCCCTCAATAACTTCATTAGCATTAAAAATATCTGCCGCAATAGTGGATGTGTCAATTGGTGTTTGTTTGGTCTAGAATGAGAGGAAAATGAAGAAAAAATTTGCCAATATGGAAGGTTATTGTGTAATATTTTTCATATTGGCATCAAGGTTGGGCAGAAAAAACAACCCCCGGTAATTACTGATGGTATTTACAAGTAAATACTACCATACCACCCTAAACAATACTCGTCAAGTGGACAATACTGGACAAAACTGGACAATACAGGACGATTGAAATTTTAAATGGTCAATTGCTGGACAATGCAAAGTTTAAGTGGTTGATACAATGTGCTTAGTGTGTATATTGTATCTGACTTTATTTTCTTTCAATTCTTGTTTTTTTCCTAATAAATACTGCCCTGGACAATACTTCGAATCCTCAAGTGGACAATACTGGACAATTGAAATTTCAATTGCTGTATGAACCTTACTGGACAATACAGTTTAAGTGCTCAATAATATAAACATTGTACCTGACTTTATTTTCTTTTAATTTTTGGTTTTGTTTTTATCTTTTACAATGTAAAAACTGGACAGACTGCAAACTGTTTATTGTCTTTTACTACCTATAGCTACATGTAGGACAGTCAGACACTACCATGATTTTACTGATAAACATGTAATAATGGAGGTCTGCATGATTTTAAGCCCTCATTTTACAGGTTTATATTGATAAAAAAATCAAACTTATTGTCAAACAGGAAGTAGTTGAGTTACGGACTTGAAATGGGGAGACAAGATACAACTCATCATACTAAAGCTTCAGACCAAATATCAAAACATTACTACACACACAAGCTGAGAAATCCTTAACGAAAAATTTCAATATATAGCTATAATGGGAAAAAAATCTAAGTTATTGTCAAACAGGAAGTAGATGAGTAACTGACTCCAAAAGGGGAGACACAATACAACATATCATACTAAAGCTTCACACAAAATATCAAATCATTAATACATACACAAGCTGAGAAATCCTTGACGAAAAATTTCAATAAATGGCTATAATGGGAAAAAATCAAAGTTATCTTCAAACAGGAAGTAGTTGAGTTACTGACTTGAAATGGGGAGACACGATACAACTCATCATACTTAAGCTTCAGACCAAATATCAAAACATTACTACATACATAAGCTGAGAAATCCTTGACAAAAAATTTCAGTATATAGCTATAATGGGAAAAACTCAAAGTTATCGTCAAACAGGAAGTAGATGAGTTACGGACTTGAAATGGGGAGAAACGATACAACTAACCATGCTAAAGCTGAGACCAAATATCAAATCCTTACTACTTACACAAGCTGAGAAATCCTTGACAAAAGATGTTCCGGATGGACAGACTGACAGATGGACGAACAGACAGAAGGACAGAGAGACGGACAAGGGTAAAACAGTATACCCCCCTCTCCTACGGAGCGGGGTATAATAAATATAACTCTACTATGTTTATAATCTAAAACATCCTGAACTTGTGAAGTATTGATTATCATCAAATTACGATGACCTAAGTTGAATGTAATACTAGTAAATAAGGACCTATGACAAAAATCTACAGGAGGAGTCAAAATGGCCCCAAATGTTAACCATTCAAATGCAAAAGTGCAAATGTTGCTGATGACAAACAACAACCAAACCTAAGTTTACAAATGTGATTGGACTTGAAATTTATTGTAAAATCTTAGTCCTGGTGAAATATTTAATTGTTCGGGCAAAATTTCCAAAAACATGAAAAAAGTTGGTAAAAATTAGGCAAAATTGGTGCCATGTTAAATTTCCCATTGAAATACATAGGAATTTTCACTTTAAAATTATGCTGAAAGTACAAATGTTGCTGGATCGTAAAGGACTTGGTACTAGTGTCTTCCTATTGAGAAAAGGTCCATAAACAAAATGTTTACTAAGTTCTAAGAAAATTTAAAAAGCCTATATTTACAATAACCAAATATAAATTTCCAAAATTACATCATTTTGTCTTATGGCGGCCCCTTTGTATAAATTTTAGGAACCCATTTTTAAGATTTTGTGGTAACTTTTGAACACTTGATTTGATTTTAAAAATTTAAGCACCATTTTGTTCGTTTTTAATCAGGCTGTCTTTCTACATGTTCTAGGCGGCTTTTATTTCAAACAAAGACAACTTTTAAAAATGTCTGACCTCCCTACTACATGGGTCTCCTGTACATTTTACCATCATTAATCCCTTAATAAACACCACAACCACCATTTTGACAGCTACAATTTAAAATTGAAGCACACCAACCTGTTTGCTAACTAATCAAGGGTATCATAGTACAGTAAATCTAACAACTTTGTGACTCCTTAATGACATCTTATTGGGTGAACAAATGAATAAATAAATTAATTTGTTCACCCAATAAGATGTCATAATAGCCCCTCATAATGTAGTCCAATCAGAAAACGGAATTTTATAAATGACCTTCAACTTCACATTCAAGGCTAAAAATAAAACAAATACACAAATGTTTTTCGTGTACCATGCATTTGTAAACGTCCAATTGTCTTGGAAATTGCTCACTGTAGGCATTTAGCATCTACACATCGGTGTTTACTTTTTAATGTCCAGGAAATACCATCCAGTTGGCTGTTCTGCTATTTTATTTACATTGACCCTTCCACGCAAACTCTTTAATGTTGCACGCAAATTTTTGAACCTTTGCATTTTTTCACGCATAAAAATCAAAGAATGGTTGCAATTGAGCAGAGTGATCACATGCAACCAAATCAAATTGAACAAGACACATCTACCACTATTTTTCATTACACTGAAAACCAGAAGAATTTATGATCAATTTTTCAAATGTATGTGCAGAGTTTGATTTCAACAGTAGTCCTGTAGCCTAAGACTAGTAAATTTGAGAAGGGACTTAAAGAATTTGCAATTTGATAGTCCTTTGGGCTAGCAAAATTTGGGAAATTTCTGAAAGGTATATATATTTATTTCATCCCGGTAAAATCACGGCAGGACTAATGAATTCAGGCATCTTGCAGTCCATTTGTCTTCTGTGTCGAACCCTGATGTGCATGTTTTGATTTGTGAAATTGTACTGAAATTCATGTTTTCTAATGTACAAGAATTACTATACATAATACAGTACGTGAACGGGCATGTTGATGCTACATACCTCCACACACACAACCAACAATGTCCCAAAAATCTTTGGTATACCAGTGTCTTTGATATAATGGATGTCTGGTGTGCTTGTTACTCTCACTTTGTTTATTTCTAATTCTCTTTTCCTGGTATCTCCTTTCCTGTAAAATACATTTGAAAGCAACAATTACAAATTTCTCCTCATTATGACACTTGGTCACAGTAACTAACCTAATTTACCTGGATGCTTAATTACTAATGCCATAAAATATTTGTGTATTAACATGATAAAATTAACATGATTAACCTACCATAGAAAGTATTTGAGTTATGAACTCTGACCTTAAATTAATGCAAGTCAATCTTGAAAGCAAAGTTTAGGCTAAATTGACCTGGTTTTGCCTGTATTACTTATAGTATCCCTGGAACTTTAAAACAACCCACTGCAATTGAAAGGCAAAAACATAAAAATTTTGTTCACCATACCAGACAACATGCCAGAATTTTAATTTTGAATCAGAGTAAATCTGTAAATGCATATTTTTAGTCTCACATTCCCGTAAATATGGAAAATATGGGACAGTAGTCACCCTTGGGGTAATCGCAAACACATCATTTCATATTTTTGACCTATTAAAGTAAAAATACATAAAATTCAGCTGTATTTTTTAATGGCTTTTATTCATCTGTACAAAATATAAAAGATTGTGAAATAGCCTACTTTATGGTATCCAATGCAATGTTGTAATGCAGTGCCCTCTACTACACTTTCAGATCTCCTTGATTACTCGCTATCTTTCTGAACAAATTCATGCTACTTCATGAGACCATATTAATCCAGGACTCAATAAAGGGCCAAGCCGAGCGCAGCATGATACAACCGCAGCATGTCGACCCCTAAAATTTGAACAAGTATTGGTTAAAGTGAATGTGGACACAGTAAAAGGCTTGACACAGTAATTAGCTGGACACAAACTAGGGGAAAAAAATCAATCCTTTTGATCACTAATGGAAAATAAGAGCTACGCCAAATCCATTAAGCATATATCAAGAGGAATAAAAAAAAAATCCATCGGAATCCGATGAAAATTAAAGATTTCACATGTTTAGGAAAATTGCAATATTGGCTCCTTTGACCCCTTGTAGCTGGGAAATGGTAAGAGCTATGCAAATTGACATACTACTGAAAGCTTATGACAAGAGGAATCCAAAGAAAAAAATCCCACCGAAATTCAATGAAATCTGATAGAGCAGCTCTATGTTTATTTTCAACAGGAATCCATTGCAAAAAACTGCATCAAAATCGGACTAAAAAAAAATGAAATTTTTGAAAATCGCCCCTTTTGGGCCCATTTATCGTGTGAACCGTACATGCCACGTAAAATCTGTTGGCATACCCCTGAAAGGAAATTTAATTATGACCACACTGAAAGAAACCCCATCAAAATCAAATAAATAATAAATTTTCTACAGCCAAATATGTAAAAACACTCGATTTTGCCCTTTTTGGCCCTTTTTTTAAAAACGGGAGGGGCTAAAATTACCAAAACCTACCCCAGCCTTCCTTTTTTGCTAAGGACAACTGTGTTAAAATTTCAAGAGGATTGGTCAACTGGAACTTAAGTTATTCACCAAAAACAAAAGTGTCTACAGACGACGACGATTCCGGACGACTACGACAATGATGACGACAGCACCATACCATTATACAACCTCAATTTTTTTGCGGTCATATTAAAATGCTACAAGATTGCTATATTTGATTGAACATATTGAGTCAGTTGTCACCTGTGTAGTCCTGCAGACAAAAAGCCCATCAACAGCAGATTCATCAAAAGACAGTTAAATGTGCTTTATCATGTTTATCTCTTACATGTACAATTCTTATTGTTGTAAAATAGATAAATACCAAACTTGCTGTAAATTTAGTTTCTGCATATGGCCGTTTCTACATTTCTTCTAGTGCAGATTTAATCTAAACATTTGGAAAACAACAAATTCAAAGAGGTAAATGTACATGATGTAAATTACATGAAATGTGAGAAATACTGTACAAACAGAGACATGCCAGGGACATATATCACTATGATATGCCAAAAAACAAATAAACAACATGAACAAAGTGGATAGGATTAAATTTCATTACCCATTTTACCTGTATTGCCTGTTTTAAATCTACTCGCTTAATCAGACACATGATCAGATTTGTACTTGCAAAACATGAAATGTCCTGATAAAACTCATCCCATTAAACAATTTTTCAGGGTCAAATTCAGAGTTATCAAACTATTTATTGCATTGTTCAGAACAGAACTATTTCCGGCTAAATACATGTAGTTTGAAGACCATTATTAACTGGCCAGCGAATAGCACTGTGATGACATTTCCTGGACTTTTCAGTGACAATGTGGATTGGTCAATGGGATTATGAGGTAAGCATGACTAACAATTTTTATCCAGTTGTGTATTTTAACCTCAATTTTTTCATTTCCTTTTGATTGATGAATTTTCAGTATTAAAACATATTTGATTCAGTATTACATTCAGTATTATGAAAGACTTAATTATTTTCTATCTATTTGAACATGAACATGATGAAAAAGTTAATGGTTCCCTAGGACATCAACTTTTTTCCCCCTCTCCCCCTACATGCTGGTCCATGATAACGCAGTGACAACGGTGCCAACGCACTGACAACGGTATTTGCAATGCCAAGACAACGGGAAAATATGGCAGTGAGAAGCCACAAATTTTTAAATTATGAATTTTAGTCAGTAAAGTATTTAATTCTATTGCTAACTATACCCACACAGAATGTTAAAATTATTCAGAAATCGTTGCATCATGCTTTTAAAGTGTTTCGAAATAATTATATTATGATAAACTGAAAACCGTTGGAATGCTCACACGGAAATGTGTGTTATTTTGGAAATTTTCTGAAATTTTCGTTAAAATACATAAATGTATGAATGGAACGAAAATCATAAAGAAACACACTACCATTCTGTTTCTTTTCAAAATATTTCTACTTGTTGAACATTTGTAAATTAGTACTTTAATGGTATTTCTCAAGTCAACGCATAGTACAACGATTTCATTACAATGCAAAAACAACGGTGAAGTAAACAACAATGGTAAATAGCATATGATATATCCTGTGAGAGATATCTTAAATTTCAAGTTAATTTCAGATAAAACAGTGGTCAACTACATTTTAGTTTATTATTCATTGTTATTTTTTATTTAAAAACTGAGGAAAATACTTCCTCCATAAATTGATGCTTAATTCTTGGGACGATCAAGTTTAAGCTAACTGTCACACACCCACTTGTCTAACATATATGTAAGGCCAAAAAGAAAAATATGTGTGTTAACTGTAGTCTGCTGAAAAAAATTAGGGTCGGTAGGTCAGGAATCTTTTTTTTTTGTTTTGTTTTTTTCAGGCATCGTCAACGAAATCCAGAAAAATTTCGGTCATTCCCAATTCCGTTCTGAAATTAATCCTACAAACCGGAAGTCCTGCCATTTGAATTGTGTTTTGGAAGAAACTAGGCATATTTCTTGATTTTTGTCTATTTAACATGTTGAATGTCTTTTGAACCAAATAAAAAGTTTAAATGTCCATTATATTAACTTTCCCTACAGGCTGAAGCATGTTACCAAATAAACTTATCAATTTACAGAGGTCTGTATCAAAATAGGGTCGGTTGATGACAACGTTGAACTTATTTTTTTTTATGAGAATCAATAAAAAGATCTAGGGTCGGCATCTAAAAAATAGGGTCGGTCGGACTACCGTAAACACACATATTTTTTTTTTTGTGCCTAAATGTATGAGAACCATGGACCATCGATCAATCGATCATCACGACCAATAGAGATGACGCAATGTTTTCCGATAATTTTTGCAGGGGGAAAATCCGCTTTAGTTTCAAAGTTTGATATATTCTACATTTAGTGTGATAATTGGATACACGCATGACATGGGACCAATTGTTTGTCCTAGGCATTAAGCTGGAAGCATAAGTGTGACAAATAAGCTGTATGGTTCTGGAGTGCAATTTGAATTGATTTGATCTAAAACCTAGTTGTGATATTGTGGAGCATGTTATAGTATGCTTCAAATAAATCAAATTTTATCTGTTGGGAGGTATTGGTCAGCATTTCTTTACTAAATTGGCAAGGAATCTCGTCCTGTCCCACTGGCATTTGACTTCAAACACACGAGAGCTCGAACCCATGGAATTTCGCATGTAATTAACTGTGAGTTTCTGGTTTTTATATATCTCTGATAGTTTTCACTGATTTTTTTCTTCAAAAACTATGAATTTAGGGAACTTGAAGGGATCTATGCGCGACACGTAACCAGTCCGAAAAACAGTGAGTGACGAAGTGAATCAATAAGAATTTCCATGAATCTTGAAAATACGTTCAAAAGTGGTCCCTAATCCAGACCCCTAATTTAGAGTTACAGCTGCAATAAGACATCGACTTTTCTGCATTTTTTTTTCGTTTTTTCATTTCGACCTGTCAAAATCATCACAAAAAGTGTGTTTTGTTTTTAATAAATCAAAAATCGGATGTATGAGAGTAGTTTCAGCTCACTGGGGCAACTTACAGACTAAGGCCAAATAAAAAAATAGGCGTGGTTCCGGTCACCCGACTGACCCTATTTTTTCTTCCCGACCCTAGACTTTCTTTCACCCAAAAAGTAAAAAAAAATAGAAATAAAACGACCGACCCTAGTTTTTATGGCCACTTTTGACTGACAAAGTTTAAGTAGAGATCAGCAGCAAGATCGTAGTTATTTTGAAACTGTAAATCGATATTATCATAGTTTATCAACTAATTACTTTATCGGAACCTTTTTATGAAGTATCTGATGAGAAACGAGCTCAAACGCCACGAAAGTTATTTCCCATCAGGAAGTTTTCTAGCCTGGGATCCTGACCCATGCTGACTATCGCGCAAGGGCCAGGTGGAGTACAAATTATTCAGGGCTAATCTGCCCTGAATCAATACTTCCTTTTGCGCATGTGTAGTTTGTTGAACGATAGATAAACAGAAAACCATACCATTGAAATGTTATGATTTAAGAAAAATTCAGTTATTTTAAGCACAAATATAATGAAATTTGATGCATTTCGCGAAAATAGTGTGTGAGTTATTTGTTTACAAAGAGCATTCCGCGTCAATCGTTCCCATGATTCCGCATTTTCATAGACCAATCAGAGACGATTAACTTTTCTCATCCACCTGCCCTACCGCGAGGTTGGGACAGGTTTGACCAGGCTAGAAGTTTTCGTGCAATCATAAATTCGGAACGAGTTCGGGGCGGACTGTCATATCCATATTTATTTCACACGTTAAAAACATCTTCTTTTACATCTGTTGTGAATAAAATATTGTCAAGAGTCAATGTGATATAAATAGCATATTGTCAGCTATGTCGACACTTAACCGATCACATGGTTTGTTGACATCCTCAAAAGTTACGGCGGCTAATGAAATATTCAAGATTATGATATGAAAATCTAAATTTTGGTGGAAATAACCTTCTCTTTATAACTGTTAGGAATTTTCCACTTCATAACAACCTATATATCAGGTCACATAGTGTTAAGAACGATCGTTTGGCTCGAACTGAGACTAAAAATCGATCATCTGGGAACTTGGACAAATCCTTAAGTATCCACATCATTTTTAGGATAAAAATGTGGGGATAATACATGGTTTTATATCATAGGTTACAATGCATTTACATGTTAAGTATTATATATGATTTAAAAAAAAATCAAAAGATAAAATTAAAAAAAATCCCGACCTACCGACCCTTTCTTTTTCAGAGGGGTGACCGGAACCACACCTATTTTTTTATTTGGCCTAATTATGTCATCAAGTAATATGACAGACTGCTGTCTTTGCGTTGTACCTGAATTGTTGTCTTACGCCTTGCATTATTTGCAATGCTGATACGCGATTTTACAAAGATCTGGAACATTTAAATCTTGGGAAAACATAAAAAAGGACATAACATTTCGTAATGCTGCTTTATTCATTCATAAATGAATATATTTTAGAGAGAAAATTAGGAAATTCCACAAATGACACTTATTTTTTGTTTGACCGTTCAAATTGTTCACAGTTTTATTCTTAAACACAAGTTTTCTACACTTTACTAATATTACATACCGATTCCGCAATAATTTTCACATTCCGTGTGGGTATTTTCAAAATGTTAATGGATTACAATAAAATCTTAAAACATCAAAAATAAAACCTACCATCAGATTTACGTGTGTTATACCATATATTTCCGTTGTCTATGCGTTGCAAAGACCGTTGTTACCGCGTTGGCACCATTGTCAGTGCGTTATCATAGACCAGTGTGCCCTAGTCAAGAAATAGTTTTGTCTCTTGGAACTTGCTATTGCTCTCATAGTTAGGCCATGATAGATTCTCATCCATTTTCTCTCAAAACTTGTGGTGGGCAGGCAAATTTTATTTTACTTTTTTCATCAAATTTTGTGAAAAATGCTGTCATCTTAAACATGTTAAAAGATTTACCAAATTTGGCCAAAAAATCAATATAATTTCTTTTTTGAGTTGGGTGAAAAAATCGGCAGGGTTGAGAATCTAGGATTTCTTCAATTATGGCCTTTATAACAGTAGACCATTCCCCTAAAAATTCTCTCTTTCAGAATAATTAGTTTCAAGTCGCTTTCTGTGTACTATAATAAGGAACTACTTACTCTGGTGTCATGAAGAATATTCTTGTAAAATTCATCAGCAGGTCTCTAAACTGGCCTTTCAATTCACTTTCCTCTTCATTTATTAACTTTGTTGATACAAATAATTTAAAGCATTTAAGAAACTGTTCTGTTGTGTTGCACCAAGACGTCATAAACCTGAATAAAAACAAATATTTGAAATAAAGCATAAAACAGTTTGATTGAAAATATAAACTATATGTGAACGTAGCTTTGTTGAGCCCTTAAGTGTAATCCTTACCTTAATTGTAATCCGATTACACTTAAGGTTAAGGACCACCCTTAAATGTAATCCCGGTTACATTTACGGTTGCAGGACCTCCCTTAATTGTAACCGATTACAGTTAAGGGAGATAGTGTACACATGCCTACAGTACCTACCGTAATTGTAATCCCTCGAAATTAGTTTACAATTTGCAGCACATATGATAAGAAAACGTGTTCCGCCATAGCATGATTATTAGTTAAATTTGTTTTAAATAGCCATCGTTACCATGGAAACAAAAAAGGGCAGAGAAAAAGTGCTCAGAATTGTTTCAAAATATTATACAAAAGAAATGTACAAATTGTTCTAAAGCTTTCAATTCCCTAAAACGGAAAAGAAGACGGAATTGTATGAAAATGATCGACATTCTGACTTTTAAACAATTATTTTAACCAAACTCAAGCTAGCGACCAATTTCTAGCGACCAAATTTCTAGCGACAAATTTTGGGGTTTATCTAAAAACCAAAAATTAAAGGCATACCCAAAAAAACCATAATGCATATTATTTCTAGCGGCCAATCTCAAGCGACCAATTTTTGTTTTTTTTTTTATTCTAGAAATACCATAATTGCTAGCCTTTCCATGGGGATAAATCAACTACCTTAAGAATCGTTTGAAAATGTACAGACAGGATTTTAAGATTTTTAGACACTATTCTGAGGGTTAAAATTTTCCTTATGACAATCGTTGTTATGGAATCGAAAAAATGAGGGACGGAAGGATCTTTTTCGGACTCTTTGATTAGTCGTTTTATTCAACTGGCTGATTCGGGATTAACCCGTAACAATACCTACGATAAACGGAAAAGGAATCTTCATTTTTCGGGATCAGGATTAAGTCATTATTTACAAGGAAAATCGGAATTTTGTCATTATTTTCACGTGAATCCGAGATCAGACCTCCTCTTTCACACTCTAAAAGAACGAGAAGATAAAAAAAAAAATTAAAAAAAAAACAGTCAGGATAGACATTTACAGGAAAGGTGACCAAGATGGGTGGTCTTGTGTTAGCTCGAATCACAAAATCACTATCTGCATGCGACTCCCTCCGACTTACTCCTTCCTTCTAAGAACAATCAGACAGCAACAAAAAAGATACTTTCATTTATCGGGTCAGACTGTTTCTCATCGATACTGGGATTTGTACGGAAATACCTGATGCTTCCTTGCCAAATCCTGCAAGAATAAACCTAAATTACACCAATTTCAGTTATTAAGAAATGCATCTGATCTAAAAAACTTAAAGTGTTTGATCATTAAACTGTGAAATTGAAATCAAGGGCAAAAGGCTTATACCAGACTGACATTAACTACCCAAACCAAGTGACATACAAAATATTATTGATCTACCACTAATAAATGTCGAGAAATTGATCTAATCTAACGAAAACTAACATCAAGTAGCACTTAATAAATACTGCCACTGTACCAAATGGGTTGTTACAACATCAAATGGTTTTCAATCTATCCTGTATTTAGTAAAAGTAAACAACCCCACTGCCGCCGCCGTCGTCATACTTTGCACGCCTATGTCCCACTTTCGGCGACTTTTTGTCGCGGGTGAGACAAATACAATATGGCGAATTACGCCTCTCGCTACAATCTCGTGACGTCATGTAGCCAAGGTATGGAAATGACTTTCTCACTTTTGAGACAGAACAGTTCCTATTTTTAGCGGTGTGAGATTTCCTTGTCTTGTACCCCCCGGTACAAGACAGAAATTACCAAGCAACATATTCAGACGTCATTGACGTCGCTTAGGAACGTCGGATGTCAAGTACGGCTTGGTGGTAAATAAATCGTAGTTCGTGATAACAAAAGTGAGAAAATAAATCAAACACCGTTGAAAATGCAAGATTTAGAAATCTCAGACACCCTCGGGTAATATTTCAATGGTTCTCTGACTCGGCAAGCCTCGTCAGAGAAATATTGAAATCTTACCCTTGGGTGTCTGAGATTTCTTGATCTTGCCTTTTCACCGGTGTTAGATTCATATATTCCATACAATATACTAGGAGCTCCAAATATCTGGATATTTTTCTCTGCATGGTTTTGTATAATCAGTTTACCGTTCAAGACGTAGTTTTATAAGTAGTGGTCTACATGCATATGTTCTTTATCTTTTTGACTTTGTTGATTTAGGTCAGGTAACGGGATAGTGAAAAAGGGTTATAGTTGTTATTGATACATTGACGGTATTAAAGTATTACATTTAAAGGCATTCTGCGCATTTTGTTTTAGAGCTTGACTGTTTTGTGATTCCTTTATGACGTCGCAAATTTCCCGGGAAATCGAGCTTTAAGGTTTGTAATTCATTTATGACGTCGTGATTTTTTTCGGGCAGTTGGAACGACGTATTAGGTTAAATTTATGTTCTAACGGTAAACAATAAATGGAAACATTCAAATTATACGCTATGTAGACCACTTCATTAAATAGTTAACCAACAGTTTTGTTTTTATTTAAAGGCAATGTCAATTTCAAAGAAAACATTTTCGTTTGATCTTCAAACTTGCGTAAAAAAATAAAGTCAAATGAATTAAGAGTAAATGCCCTTTTAGGTATTACATCTTTTGATTGTTTCCAAATTCACAACGCCAGTATTATTTGAAAATAAGCAAAGGAAATAAAATTCAATTTGCAAAACAAAGAAAGACTTCTAACCGTGTTTATATCAGGTCAATATTGCCATTGGTCTTATTTTGCCTTAGCTGCGGAACCGTAGCTCTATAGGTCCTTTTATTTTTTTCTGATTTGGCGGACCGGTCCGCAACTATCAGAAAATTAGCACAAGGATCACAAGAGCTACGGTTCCGCAGCTAATTTTGCCTTTTTGGGTTTTATATTTTTTATGTCTCGTAAACGCAAGTTTTCCCAAAACTGGATATTGCAATAAAAGGGAAACAAAAGTAATTACTGGGCTACATCTTATTACATATTCGCACAAAAACATGCAACTTGCAATTATATACTGCGTTTCAAATAAGGAAAACACGAAAAACCCGCCATTGTATTCCCGCCATTTTCGGTCTTTACATGTTTTTTTTTTTTACAAATGTCCTTTTCCCCGATTCGTTGACCTTGTTATTTTATTTGCTTAATCCTTAGAGAAGGTTACACCCTATCTTCTGTGAAAATATTATCAAATTATCATATATCAGCTATTTTGTCGTATTGTGAGTATCCGACAAAAATGCCGGGAACTTAAACACTGTGCCGTTTATACCAAAACTTGCATATTTATTCTGTTCTAACATTTTGTTTCTCTACACATCATGAAGCATTAAAATAATTTTAGTTCAATCGAAATCTAAAATATAGTAAATATATAGGCAATATAGTATCTAATCAATACCTTCAAAACATACCACTAAAACTAGGTAGGTAACCCCCCATTATTTTAGCTTAATTTAAAGCTTTCATCATTAATATTGTACAAAAGTAATATCAAGAAGATATTATATTGAAGTTTGAATAGTAGGATATGTCTTTAAGGGTTGATGTTGAACCTGCGGTCACTCCCGGTTTTTTGTGGAGTCCGTGATTTTCAACTTGTTTAATTAGTTTTGCATGTATGTTTTGTTCTTCGTGTGTCTGTTATTACAACTGGGTCCATTCGTGTCTATGTCCATCGACTATCCGTTTTGGCTGAAAATTCGGTTTCCTCTCGACTTATTTAGATATTGTTGAACGTCTACTTAGCAGTATTTTAGCTATATCAAGACGAGAACAAATTTGTAAATAAATAATCAATTGGGGTTGGGGAACAGGCCTGCCGCCACTAAAAAGTAGGGCCACATCGAAACTTGCAACCGATCACCCACGGATCACTCAAAAGAGTTTGCATAGTTTTCTGCAGGGGTTCTATAACTTGTAGATAGCTTGGCATCTGTAACAACACGAGGACCTGAGTTTGCATTTCATCCGAAATATGGGTTAGGTAGTCATCTCGCACACCCACGAACATTTAGTTTTAGAGGGGTTGTACTCAACATCCTAGAATACTGCGTGCTATTTCTATATTCCAGGGACCCATTGGGGTCAGCCCTGTTTAAGAAGGATCATACTCAAAATTTTGGACACACTATCTAAGGGAACAATATACAACGTGAGCAACTTTAAACAGAAACAACCATTTTCTTGCTACTTTTAACTTTTCCAGTTTAGGGAATTGAAAGCTTTAGAACAATTTTTACATTTCTTTTGTATAATATTTGGAACAATTCTGAACACTTTTTCTCCGCCCTTTTGTTTCCATGGTAACGATGGCTACTTAAAAGAAATATGACTCATAATCATGCTCTGGCGGAACACGTTTTCTTATCTTATATGCGCTGCAAATTGTAAACTTATTCCGAGGGATTACAATTACGGTAGGTACTGCAGGCATATGTACACTATGCAACCGTAAATGTAACCGGGATTACATTTAAGGGTGGTCCTTAACCTTAAGTGTAATCGGATTACAATTAAGGGCAGGATTACACTTAAGGGCTCAACATAGCTTTCTTAAACATCTGAGCAAAAAATGATTCAAGAATTAACAAAAATTTGTATCAAAAAAAGCAAAATTTATTGGGGAATTACACTGTAGGTAACAAAATAACCATAATACACAACAGTTACTTTGGTTAATTTTCTACCTGACTGAAAGATGTCTAGTTTTTTGTTTTTGTCTTTTTTTTTAAATTGTTTGAATGCTGTAAAATGAGTCATAAAAATAACTTCAGACCATTGTTATCATGAATAATCTTTAAAGTTTTTTTCATTTCCTAGAATAATTTCATCTGACTGCAACGTTAAATTACGAAAATGTTTTAAATACTGTCGTCAACAATTACTTTTTAACTTTTTGTTGTTAGTATCAATCATATTGTGGCAATTGTATGCCTGACATGGAATTTAGGAATGATTTTACCCTTTTTCAAATACATACCCCTTCAACCAATTTGGGAATTTTAAATTCCATCAAGGAAATCAAAAAGAATTAGGAAACTATAAACATGATAAATCTGAAGGCTTCATAGTGACTTAAAGAACAGGAAGAAGTTAAGAAGAACAATACTAAGGTGGCGTTTCACATTTTTGTGTGTGCTCAATTAGGATATTGACTCATGTGGATTTCCTTGTAGTCCTTATACTCCCCACTTCATAATGCTATACCTAGACTAAAGGTTCAGAGACTGAGCCTGTATCACTCACCTGGCAAAATGCTTCTACACAATGCATGACTAAAAATGATGTTTTCTTACCAATGGGGTCAAATGTTTAGCATTGTTCTTCATTAGCACCTGTCTTTTTGTCTGATCCTATTGGAATGAATAATTTTTGCAAAGGACCTTCTATACATTTAGTTAGATTTACTTGATTAGTTTTAGCGATGATGATTATAAGGAAAGTCAGGGGAACTACTGGTACAAGTGATTTTTAAATCACTGTTGTAAGTAATTTAAGAGCTCTTTTAACACAAATCCAAATTGTGTATAAAATCTAGAATTGCTCAGATAGTTTACTCATTACATTTGTACATTGTAAGCCATGTCATATGATGAAATAGTATGTGAGACATCTCTGAAGTATATGTTTGCAAAGAAATCAATGACATACTAAGAGAAATTAGAGATTTTGTGAAGAATTTTTTACTTTTAATGTGATTTTCAACACTGGTTTTCCATTATAAAATAAATTTTCTGTCCACAAGCGATAATTTTCCTATGAACTCCAATCATTCAACTTCATATTTAAGCATTAAAAAAGTAGTATTCTCGGTAAAAAACAGGTATTTGCAGGGCCCGAAGACAGCTGGGGTCTACAGGAAAATATTACCTGTAAGAGTGATTTTTCATTGAAATATTAAAAAAAAAATCATTGTAAACAGTGATTTTTTAATTAAATCGGCACTCACATTGACTTGCATTATCTAATATTATTAGAAACTGACAAAATATGAATCCTCAGTATTTTATGAAAAATTCTAGGCGATTTGCAGGACAAAGACAATGAGAATACCCATAAACAAGGGTAAAAAAACTCAAATAACTGTTTTCAGTGATTTTACAGTAATTTTAGCAGTCAATCAAGGGGATCAAATCTTACTTCTCTTATTTTTATGCACAAAAGTAACTTGTACAGGTGATCATAAAAATCACTTCTTACAGTAGTTTCCCTGACTGAAGGATGGTTATCTCATTCCTGGCTCCAATGTTAAACAAAGTTCTGCACTGGAGACCATCTTTTTTGTCGGATCCAAATGAAATGAGCAATTTTCGTAAAATACCTGCCATACATGTAAATCCGTACTGTAAATATTGGTTGAATTTGCTTCAGTAGCTTCAGAAGAGATAGCAAATATAGGTCCCATTTTTTAAAACTATGTTCTGCGCTGGCAACCATGTTTTTTTGCAGGTAGAAAAAATTTCGGCAATCTACATAAAGGACCTTCCATTCATCCCTCCTGTAAAGCTTCAGTAGCTTCAGAGTAGATAGCAAATATATGCTTTCCCATAGGGTCTCATGTTAAACTATGTTCCACACTGGTGGCCATGTTTTTTAGCTGATCAAAAAAATGTCAGTAATCTAAGTAAAGGACCTTCCATACATCATTCTTGTAAAGTTTGATTCAATTTGCTGATGTAGCTTCAGAGGAGATAGCAAATATATGCTTTTTCCATAGGGTCCCATGTTAAACTATGTTATGCGCTAGAAGCCATTTTTTTTGGCAGAAAAAATTTCAGTAATCTAAGTAAAGGACCTTCCATACATCATTCCTCTAAACTTTGATTCAATTTGTTTCAGTAGCTTCAGAGGAGATAGCAAATATATGCTTTCCTCATAGGGTCCAATGTTAAACTATGTTCTGCGCTGACGGCCATGTTTTTTGGCAGATCGGAAAAATTTCGTCAATCAAGTAAAGGACATTCCATACATCATTCCTGTAAAGTTTGGTTCAATTTGCTTCACTAGCTTTAGAGGAGATAGCAAATTGCTTTTCCCATAGGGTCTCATGATAAACTATGTTCTGTGCTGGCGGCCATGTTTTTTGGCAGATCAGGAAAAAGTTTGGCAATCTAAGTAAAGGACTTTCAATACATCATTCCTGTAAAGTTTGGTTCAATTTGCTTCACTAGCTTTAGAGGAGATAGCAAATATATGCTTTTCCCATAGGGTCCCATGTTAAACTATGTTCTGTGCTGGCCGCCATCTTTTTTGGCGGATAGGAAAAATTTTGGCAATCTAAGTAAAGGACCTTCCATACATCATTCCTTTTAAGTTTGTTTCAGTTTTGTTCAGTTGTTTCAGAAGAGATAGCCAAAATGTGCATTTTCCCATAGGGTCCCATGTTAAACTATGTTCGGCCCTGGTGGCCATGTTTTTTGGCGGATCAGAAAAATTTCAGCACTCTTTGTGAAGGACCTACCATACATCATTCCTGTAAAGTTTGGTTAAAATTGGTCAAGTGGTTTCAGAGGAGATAGCAAAAATGTGAAAAGTGTATGGACGATGGACGCCAATGGATGGCAAAAGCTCACATGGCCTTTGGCCAGGTGAGCTAAAAAATGTGAGCAAAGCTCACTAATACCATACAGCCTGCTCCCCCCTAAAAATTTTTAAATAGATGATGCACAAGGACAATGTATACTTCACATTCTGTGAAAGATTCAATAAATTCCATCAAATGGTCTAGGCGGAGTTGTCGCCAAAAAGTAAGCACCCTATGGCAGAAGGACGAAAGTGACGGATTATTGGACTGAAGGACACCATGATCACTATATACTAAAGAGGGGGGTATAATGAACGGTACAAATGAATATATATAGTGACCATGGTGTCTTTTGTCATGTTTGTCCGTCCCCAAAAGGGTACTTGCTTTGTGGCAACAACTCCTCCTACACCACATGATGAAATTCATTTAAACTTTCAAAGTATGCTTAATACACATTGCCATTGTGCACCATATATTCAAAAATTTGATTTGCTCTTCTTTTAAGGGGAGCAGGGGAGTATATATTAGTCAGCTTTGCTCACAGTTTTTATACCCCCACTTTAGCAGGCGGTATATAGTGATTACTTATTATGAGTGTTACATGTTCAATTCAATTTTGTCAGTATTCAGAATGGATATTTCATAATTCACAGTAACTTTGTTACAGTACAGCCAGAGATGCATCACTGTGATGACATATCACTCTAAATTTTCAAATGACTACCTGTATATCTTTTTTGCAGATTGAACTATCCACATAATTTCTTTTGCATGCCAAGTTGTAGGCTGCATCACTTATATGCAAAAGAAATCATGTGTATTTAGATCAAACACTTGAAACAGGAAAGAAAATATGCACATTTCACTAAGAAGAGTGATGTGTCTATCACAGTGATTCATCACGGGAAGTCTCTGGCTGTACTGTACTTTTTTATTGAAAGCTTTGTTCATTTATTTACTTCAAATGTCAACCTATTCATTTATAATGGAAACATGATCTGATTGATTATTATTTATCATGTTTATAGCAAAGTTGTAATTTGGACATTGTGGTTGTTTTTTATATATACAACTTGTGTTGATTGTCAGGGAAAAACCAGATCATGGCAGCAATTTCACAGCATTCTTTAATGAATTCTAATTGAATGTCACACAAAAGCTTTCAAACAATGTTTTCATTGCCTAGCACGTGGATTTTTTTTATTTGCCTGATCAAAAAAGTACGCTACATGTATGTATCATGATATCTGGACGATTTATGATACTATCACTTTACAAATTGTAAATCTTGTTGTCATGATGTAATTAAGCATCAAGACCATGCATGACATACATTGTACAATTGTTTTAATATTTAAGCCTTGTATCTGTCACAAATGTAGTTAAAAATCGGTAATAATAAGAATGACTATTTTGTTAGTATCTACATGATCTATAACCTCTGCCATAATTGGCGCTAATAAAACGCAGATCAGATGGGGCGCATTTAAATAAAACAAAGCTGTATTCAGTATCACGATTCCGGACCAAGGATACGATACAGGAATCGTCATCATTTTGGATCGCTATACAATGTAATTGATTCATCAATTAATCATGTTAATCGTTACCTCTCTAGAGCTTTCACTTGATCAGGGCAATCAGACAATCGTCTGTGTCAAGCCCTGCCAACTCCCTTATGCAGTTTGATAGTGTTTTTTATTTAGTTGATGTTACATGTAAATTGTGCATCCACTATGAAAATTTATGTACAGTTAATGTACAATATGTACAACGGTGAAGAAGATGGATCCACTATAAATAAAACAGGCAGCTTAAGGCTAATGAGAATTTTCCAATGATGTAGAATGGGGATTCCAGAAGTAGAATAAGGCTTTTAAACTTGTCCTGTCTATTTCTACAGCAAAAATACAAATTTTGTGATTCGAAACAATGGAAAAACCAGGGAGATTTTTGTGATCAATGTATCAATATAAACAGCCTCTCTACATATAAAAGGGCTTGACATCCTTTATAAGCTTTAAGACCATTTGTAAATTACTGTCTTTTTTTTCATGTTCTTTTTAACAAATTGTATGCATAATAGGCAGTTCAGGTAACGTTAATATAAGTGAAAAATACATCCTGTCAGGTAGAAATGTGTCCGGTGTGTCATAATTTTGGGTCCGGGTCCACTACGGGTCCGGCCAGATACAAAATGTTAATATTCTGCATTCTGCTTCTCACTATAATTTTGGGTCCGGGGTCAGTTATTTTCTCGTAAATTAGATTTTTGCTAAAAAAATGTGTTTTGACAATTATTTCAAATCAATTTGATGAAATATTTGACTGTTTCAAAGAGGGGTTTAAATATTTCGTGTATCCCCAACCAGAGCCCGAGACAGTTTTCCCGAGCTTGAAAATATAAAAACATAAATAACTTTCTTGTTTTAGGGTGCCCAGACTGGGGCACTGACGCTTTTATTTTTTATTACCACATCAAAGTCTCTGATGCAAACCCTTATTTATGTCCCTTTTGCCTTCATTTTCCCTCTCTCAGAAAAACTTCTCGGTAGTTATATGAAATCAAATGAACAGAATCACTTCACGTGAAAGCTGTAAGGGTGAATTAAAAAAATGGCACCATGCATATTTTGTTATCTAGAAATATAAAAGTTTTGATACAAAGCATGTCTATGCAAAATTTCATGGAGATATCTTTATTGGTTGAAAGGTTATGCTCCAAAAACATGCCAAAAATGTCTGGAGTGCAACACTTTTTGTCACATTTTTAAATATATATAAAATAGAAAATAATGATATCTGTTTAAAAGTAAGGCTTTTCACTTAAAGTTTAACAACTTGAGTTAGGAATTTAGTATCTAAATATTAGCAAATGTTTTGCTGCAGTTGGCACAAGAACAGTAGGAGTCCCATGTCTGGAGTGCAACAGCAAACATAGAAAAACTGCAAATAAATGAATACTGTAAAAATTCTATCTATGAAAAATTACAAATTTATATTGATTAATGTAAAGAAATATCAATTCCATATGAAATGTGATGGAGAGACAGAGGCGAAAACAATATCCCACAACTTTCTTAAGAAAGTGTGGGGAAAATATAACACAACGAAAAATATCCAAGCTGTTCAATTGCCAAAATACAACATTTATTATTTTTTCCTTATTTTTAAAAACATTTCATTTGTTCATTATTAAGGTGATCTGTTTACTGAGATATGTTTTTATTGTATAATAAACACATTACTCTCTTAATAATAATTATCTCTTTTGAATAAAAGTTTAACAAGTTTTACATAACTAATTACTAAATGACATTTCTAATCATTCTAAAAACATTCCACGGGAATGTAAATCATTTCATTACGTTATCATGCTATTATTTTATGACTTCATTTATAGGATTCAGATTCTTTTACTACATCAGATAAGCCAATAATGATAACATTTTTGTTGTGCTATCTTATACCTGGTAAGCTGGTTTGGAAGAGACGTGTAAGCGAAAACTTTTGATGTTTTGGTCTTGACAAATTGTTTTTATCTTTTCATATTAGTCAGTAATATACAGCATTTATAAGTCTTTAATCTATTATTTTTGCCCCGGACCCAAAATGTTAACATACTGTATCCGGCCGGATACATAAACTGGGCGGATCCAAACTTATACGGGCGGATACAGAATAATAGATATCCGTCCCGGACCCAAAATCTTAACATTCTGTATCCGGCCGGATATGTAAATTGGGCAGACCCAGAATTATACGACACCGGGAGAGATATTATATTACAAGTAACATCAAATGATCAATCCCAGTGGCATATATAGCTGTATAGTTTGTGATAGCCATGACAGATCTATGCCGAGTGAAGCTGCAGAGGAAAATAGATATATCAATATGTTGACACATACTTTCTATTTACATGATCTAATTCTTTGTTTCTATCCATTAACTGACATGAATATTCATCAAAGTCTTTCAAATTTCTGCAGACTTCATGATATGCAGCAAATGTTGGTTCCTTCCCAAACTCTTCTTCTAACTGTTCATCATATGTAAACCTAATAGCTTCTTTAGTATACTCAGTAAGATTTTTTATAAAGTCTGGGATATCTGCTGGGCACTTGAACAGGTGTCCGCGGCTTGGACAAGCTCTTTCTTTCACATGCTGAACAAATTCATCAAGTGAGCATGCCTGATCATTGAAGAAAATGTTTTTCTTATCCAAATCGTTTTTATTCCATTTAGAAACATTGTCTTTCTTCCACTTATTTATAGTGTATGAACCGTAACTGTCATCAAACGATTCGCCACAGTCTCCTGTTGCCATCTCTACTAAAAAGTTATGTCTTTGTTACTCAATTAACATTAATACAATACCATTGTGATTTTCAGAAAGAAACGGGTACTTGCAGCAGTGTATGATCGCCTTTCTTTCTGTCTTAAATTCTGATTTGCTGAAGTCAGGGGAGCTGAAGTTGAACAAACGCGCCATATTCCGCATGTAAACATCCAATGACCGAAAGGACCTGCGAAAAAAGCGGGCTATGGAGGGTTTTAACACAGAAAAATGATTCACTATCATAGTATACTGCTTAGATGCATATAAATGATAAAAGAGTTAATAAAACCATATATTGACCTATTATTTTGAATTTTAAAAGCTTCACCTTTCAAGGAATATTTGTGGTGTTTGGTTAGATTCCCCAGAGTTAATCTGTTTACCGAAATGAATCGACATAGATCAGAATGAACGAAAAATCACAGAAATTGCCATATTATTCGTTTGGACAGAATGTATTAGGTTAACATTAATTTCTCCATGGTCTTACAGTACATGAAGTATAGATGGCGTAGTGCAATTTTCCTACTCAATTAATTTTGTTTTAGCGTTTTGGTCTGTTCGATTACTCCGTGATTCGGTACAACGTAACAACGTAACGGGAGTGATTTTTTTGGCTAGTTTCTTTGATGTTTCGATCGATTTAAGTATGAGATGTGTTTGTTATATTTTAAAAAAATGTCAATTATATAACACCGGTGACACACCATTTCTTTTGAAAGGCGTGTACCAAGTCAACAATTCTCTGTTGATTTCCACGGGGGGGGGGGGGGGGTCACTTCAGGTGGAATTTTGTACAGGCCTGCCGCTGGCATTTTGAAAATACCCCTTTCATATAATTCCCCCAACAAAATATTGACCCATTCGTATAGTAAATTCCAAAAATAAGCAACCCATATGTATAGACCAATTTCCAATTTCATTTTGTGAATGAATTACCCCGATTGACCTTGGGTCAATCGGAGTAAATTGCGTCACGTAACATTGTGACGTCCAAAATTCTATATTGTGACGTCAAAATTTTCCGGGAAAATTCACCAATTGGAAACTCGTCTATAGTAAAATTTTGTAATTTCACAGCAGGAATGTTTTTAAACATCAAATAATGATAAATACTTATTTGATTACAGCAACCAGTAGAGATTCTGGCCATTTTGGGTTAATTTACGACCCATTTATATATATGATGTCAAAAATTATTACCCATCCATATAGTTGACAACTGCAAAAAACAGGCCCATTCCAGCGGCACGTCTGTATATACCTCTATATAGGAAGTGACCCCCCCCGTGTTGATTTCCAACCGATTTGTCTCTGTTCGGTAATTTTGTTATTACCCCCATTGCATTTACTATACTATACTGGAACCGGCGACGCTGTCGCGAGACTCAGTGTGCACTTTATTATTTGTTCACTGTTTATCGCCATAAGTTCAGTCTTCTGTCTGTGTGATACACTTTTTATCAGTATATTAGTTTAACCAGGCACACAATGTACGTGTTTTTGTTGTTAGCAGTTTTCAGCTATGTCATAGTTACATTTGCAGGTTTTTAGATCGGGAGAACTATAAGAAGACAGCGAATATGCAAAATAGATTCAAATGGTGAGACAGGACATAAGAGGAAGACTATTTGATGTGCAGGAGGCTTCGGCGATTTTACCAAGAAAATTATTTATTTCTAAATTTCATCATTTTCAGTAATTTCTATCATCGGAATTTATTGGCGAATTGCCAAATGAATATCGAAGATGAAAGAAAAATAAATTGTGAAAAGGAATAACATTTTCATACAACGTAACAAAGAGATTGTTCAGAATATTTGTACAAGTTTTTAGATTTTTAGATTTAGATATTTGATTTTCCTTTCAAAAATGTCACCAGAACGTCAAGAGGTGAAAAATATTCCCTGTATGAATTTGGAGCAATATTCTTTGTCAGAAGTCCTCAGGCGCGGATCCAGGGAATTGAAGAAAAGGGGGGTTCCGATTTAGAAGTGAAAGGAAAATATCCCCGAGCGGAGCGAGGCGCGACAATTTTCGGGGTATTTCCTAGTAAAATTTCAGGATATTCATTAAAAAATACACGATTGTCCAAAAAGGGGGGTTCCAACTCCCGGAACATCCCCATGGATAAGCCAATGGTCCTAATGGACTTCTGACTTTATACGATATAAGCTATTTATCAAATTTGAATCGAGAGATTTCTCTCCATTATAATTTCACAGGAAGGATTTGTATGTACATGTATACAGTGTATTGCAAACTTTGTCAGCCGCCCGTTTCGAGTGTTGTTTGTATATACAAGATGTACTTAAATGGTTCCTAATACAGAACAAAGATGTGGAATTTGTTTAATTTTGGCAAATAACTTGTGTTCTGCACTATTTCTTCAGTTGTGTGCATGGAATATTTTCCATATGTCAGACATTGTGGAAACATTTTGAGAAGATTTAGCAATCTCAGGACAATTTTTAATGGTTAAATAACATAATACCAAAGTTACTGTTAATTTATTTTCTGCATATGCGCATTTCGACGACTTATGTCTCATCATTGCAGATCAAATCAAAACATTTGGACGGTCCATTAACCGAAAAAGTTGAAAAATGCCAATAGAGAAAAAAATAACCAAAAGTATCTAAAAAAAAAAAGCCAAAATTCAGCTAAGGACAGAGGTTGTTTGAATATTTTAATGCAACGTTTGTAGAATGTTTTAAGGGTAGTACACGCTCATTCTCATAGCGAAAAACTTATTTTTTCTATCATTTCTATACAAATGATCTCCCCTTAATAGAACAGGAGTTTGCTGAAAAGGTTTGATTTTCTGCATGGTTACCAAATAAAAGTGGCATATTTGATCAAAGTCAACTGCCATAAGACATCGACAATCATTTTGCCATCATTCCCATAGTGAATTTCATTTTCTGTCAGATGCGCAAGAAAAAAGATGCACGGTTTTAACCCCCCGTACTACCTTATACATTTTCGTGTCAACATAGTTCACCCCGATACTCCCTGTAAAATTCAGTGAAACAAACATATATCGATACTTTCTTACATGACTTACATGTAAGAAAGTTTTGTTTCACAACCAGGCTTTAATAGATGATTTCGTGAACTTCCGTTAATAAAATAATTGCAAACTTAATAAGTCAAGAAAAAAAAAACGCCGTTATTGATATTTCACATGACACTCTTTTATAAAATGTTTAAACGAGTAATCTGACTGTAATCAATTGTATTTTGTTTTGTTGTTGTTTTATGACACATTACTAAATCAAAACCTCTTTCAAATAGGTAACTCAAATTTCTCTTGGCGACTGTCCAAAAACAACCGGAGTAACTGTGTTTTTTTTTCGTATGAAGCTTTACGTGACGGGTCTCTGTTCTTTTCCGGAATAAATAAAATTTGAGATATGAATCCTTTGATCTTAGCATGGTTTAATTTATTACTAATAAAATGGAGGGCAATGCTTAAACAGTGCATTATCTGACGGCCTTTTATGATATTGCACTATATCAAAATCTCGCTCCACAAAACACATTGAACTTCATGGGAGTGGGAGGAGCTACCAACAGTGTATTAATATTATGCAAATTAAGTTAATGCACAGGTGAAGCTCCACCCCTTTTCACGAATTACATTCGGGAAATGGCTTAAAGAAAAAAAAAAGAAAAAAAAAA
>MJUU01049655.1:82581-104478 GCA_002080025.1 Modiolus philippinarum
CCGTATTTAAATCGACGTCAGTGCCATAAACAATCAAAGTATTGTAGTTTATTTATTACAATATATATTCAATTAATGGCAAGTTCAAATCTTTCTAGTATAATTTTTGGATTGACATTCTTCCCTGTTGGAAACACCAAACAAAAAAACGCCTTTTATCTAACTGATGCCAAAGCATCGATCATGATCGGCCGAACTTATCTTCATAACCGGGTGGGAAGGGATTTCAACGGAATTTCAGAAAAAGCTAGTCCAGTGAAATTTGTCAGTTTCTATCTTATTTTTGGCTAAATAATACATGAAATTTTCAAGTTTTTTTTTCAAAAAGGGGTTCCAACCCCTGCACGCACTCGGCCTCTGGACCTACCAAAAAAAAAAAAAAAAAAGCGAAAGTAGATCAAAGTATATTTCTTCAAATCCTTGTTTTTCAGCTCCTTCCATTTCCAAGACTATAAAAATAAAAAATAACGAAAAATATACGTGTAATTGGAATAAAATAACCGATACATCAATACTGATCAATCTGTACACGTCTAAATCATGTGCTAATTGCACGTCGTTGCTACCTAGCTGTCATTCATGTAAAAAATATTCAGCACTCTCGGTAAAACGTTTTTCGTTGGTCATATTACAAATCATATATAGCGCCGCCTTACTCATAAACATGTTTATTGCACTCAAAACACTACCGCGTTTTTCGTGCGATAAATATTTTAATTCGTAAAAGCGGTGCTATATATATATTACATGTTTGGTGTAATTTAACACAAGCATATGATGTAAGTATGCCGTTTATACACCCGAAATGACTTTGATAAAAAAAACTTATTTATCTACTTTTTGTCTTTAAATTTCAAAATGAATTTTCATTACTGAACACTTACGTGACGTATTTTACGAAAAGCAACGTAAACCTCACATAATTCGATCCTTCTTTAGACATACTCCGTGACGTCACCAAGAAAGTCGCTTGACTGGTAACCCGGATAATCCATTCGTTATATTCCACTCACTACGATCGCTTCATCCTCGAAGAAGGAGAGAATCGGATACGAAGAGGGATTGAATTATTCGAGTTACTTGACTGGTGGAACACGCCATTCAATCCTAAGGAAAGTAAATCAAAATTTTTAACCATTCATCTTATTTTTGTTGAATTCATGACATTTTAGTCGATACAATAGCTTTCAATTGCACTATCGCTCAGAAATAATGCCTGGTTTATGAACTGATAGCTTTTAATTATCTGCATACTTCTAGCTAAAATTGCACTACGATCAACATGTTACGTAAACTACATTCCGCTGTCTATCCATCTTATAAAGTGGGTCTCGATGGGGTATAAGCGGGAAGCGGGATTTGCATTTTTTAGCAAGCGGTAAACGGGATCGTGCCAAAAAAGTGCAGGTGAAAACGGGAAAGGGTCTCAAACGTGAAGCGGGAACCATTGAAAATTTAGCCCGTGAAACAGGAAAAAAGCGGGCTCTTTAAGAGTCTTTGTAAAATATTTTCCCACCCTGGAAACGGAAAAGTGGAGAAAAATTTACTGGATTTCGGGAAAGGGACCCCCATCGAGGCCCCCTATAAACAATAACATTTTCGATCGTTTTGAAGGTCAGCAAGACCATCCTTTTGTAAGTAATGTTTCCGTCATTAAACTAAACAAACCAGAGAAGTAATAATGATTAATATGCCGATACAAAATTATTTATCTGCACTGAAGTTACAAAAGTTGTCGAAATGGTCTATCTGCAGAACTAAACATTACGTATTTCGTTTGTTTTATGGAAAAGTCAATTTTTCAATGTCACAGTATTTGAGATGTGAGGGATAGGATAAATTAGCAACGGCACTTCATCTTAAGGTAGAAAGACAGTAATCTTCATATCCGACATTAGATTTTGTTGTTAGTCGACACAATTCAAGAACCAATCCCACTTACCCGGAATCTGCAATAAAAACTATGGCTCACCATGCTTGCTTTTTGTAGAATTGAGATCAAAGTTTGCTCATTTTTGCCATTTTTACACCTAAATTTACATAGAATGCATAGGGAAAATATGGAAAGGCAATTTTAAGCCTAATAGAAATGAATTTTTTATCCATAAGAATTTGATGTATTTTTGTTAAAAGATAGTTTATGATGTAATTTGTTGGTAACAATAAAAATGTATACGCCACCATGCTTTTAACGGAGATATTTTACAAATTTATCGGATTAAATATTATTTACGGGAAAAGGGAGTTAATTTGCGCTAAAGTAAACGACACCAGTCATTTAATTATGACGTCACAAAAGAAAAGCCGTAAGAAACTGTTCCGGCCCGAAAATCAAACCTACCCCGTATCCGACTCTATATTTTTCTAATGCGTGATTGAATTGCGCAGCGCAACAGTGTCTATCTACCTTGATATTTATATTATATCAAAATAACGGAAAATTGCAAATCGATTGTCACGTTAAATTTACATTAAAATTCAGATGATTTTAGTCCCTTTATATCTTAAAAAATTGAAACGTCCTGTATTTTGTCTGTTACAGTCTTTTGTTTATTTCAGATAATTTTTAAAAGTCATGCCCAATGACAGACCGAGAACCGCGAGAGAAAAAAGTAAATGGCTTCCAAATGAAAGTCAAAGAACAAAGAAGTATTATACTAAAATAGAACAACTGACTGAATCTGAGGCCAAAAAGAGGAGACAAAAACAGAATCAAACATATAGATTATAAAGAAAGAAAACGTGAAGCTTCTGGTACTGAACACAATTTAGAAAGTGAATAAGAAATTTGCCAAAGTACAGTAGTGGGTCAACAGATATTCAAGTCAATAAAGTATCAAGCTCAGACACAAGACTGGTTGTAAAGATCGACAGAGAGAAACGTACAAATAGTTCAAAATCTGAAGAAACCAAGAAAGATGGTTGAGTATCTTCAAACAGTGCGGAGCACTGTTGAAATGAGAAATATGGTAAGACAGAAAATATCACCGTATCACGGCGAGTCCGATAGGACGGGCTGTGATACTAGTGATATTTTCTGTCGAGACCTTCAAAACTACCATTATTGTTTTTATCGGCAACGTCATAAGAGTAATGACGTCATATTCGTGACGTCATTACCTGATATGTTCTTGTATCAGGTCAGTACGGATACACTGACAATATCAGTCAGTAAGATCAAAGAGAAAATTGACATATTGCCGATAAACCAAACTTTTCGGAAGAAAGTATAAAGGTTAAGTAATAGGACAAATACGGGGCTTTCGCGATAGGAACTCTCGTGTAATTGAAGACGAAAACGATCGTCTCAAATACCAGTAAGACGGAGTGCTTGGATTCTTGACCGATTGAAATAAATATATAACATAAAAAACAAAATATTAATGAAATTGAAGTGTTTACTTATAATTGTTCCTACATGACAATTCTTTATATAAATTTTAATTGACGAAAAACTATTAATCTGAAGCGCTACAGCAGTTTCAATATAAGCCATCCTTAGCACAACAGTGTTCATTAATTAGTGATCCCCTCTCAATGTATTGATGTATTGACTTTTTTTGTAAAGTATCAGAACTTGAAACGGGTCAGAACACGACTCAGAAGTCCCGTTTTCTCCCAGGACACCGACATCAAGGTCAGAAAGAGAATTATGAGGAGTAGGAATATAATCAAATCTTACACTAAAGGGAAAAGTTGCTTTTTGCCAAGTGTATGTCGCATGAATTGAAATAGAAATCGAGATCAGACCATCGAAGTGGACGGAGACTCATCAGAGTCTTGATAGCAGGACAAATACTGAGAAAATACAAATAAGTTCAAATTGCCGAAAACTTACTTGAGCCAAAGTAAGAAACGCAAAAAGTGGAACAAAGCACGAACCGAAGTAATCCGTAAGAAAAATTAGAGAATTTCTAACAAATGGGACAATGAACAGATACCAGGAAAGGCAGACGTTGTAAAGAATGATAAAAAGGGAAAAGTACAGAAGTTCATGTTAGGAGAATATCTCTGAAACTTGTATTTCAAGTTTAAGACAGAAAATGCGAATCTGAAAATAAGTTTTGCCACATTTGTCAGGCGAGGCCAAAACACGTAACTCTAGTAAACTATGCCGCTCGTGTAACATGATTATGTACAAAACAGCACAACTTTGCATTGAAGCTACAAAACCTGAAGAGATATGGTGTTACTTCAAATACAAACCCAGATAGTTTTCCTAGACAACGACCAGAGACGAGTTACGTTACAATTAATAAATAGACTGTAAAATTCAAAGAGTGGAAACGTGTGAAATGTGACGACGAAAAGTAAAGAACCAAAGTCACAGAAATGCGGAGAAGTAAAGATTCATTTCCAGACGATAAAGCAGATAAGTTACATGATTTTAAAGACCTCATAGAACGAGTTAGGACACAATTCCAATCATTTAAACAGAAGAAAGAGAGATTGAAACAGAACAAAGACCACGTATGTTTATTCTTTCAATGCAGTAATACAGACATGTGACTAATATTTTTTTCAGATATTATAGTCTAATATCAAGGTTGTCACAGTATATAAAAACATTTTTGAAGAATTTTCAGGATAATATTGACCTTCAATTCCCTACCACTGAAGACAGTTTTCTGTAAACAATAACTCATGCAAAAGATATTAAAATTGTTTACAGAAATCTAGTTGATAGGATATGTGAAACAACATCTGAAAATATTCTGAAGTTGGAAGATATACTTGGATCAAACATTGAAAACTGGAGAGACCTGTTTAATGGTCTCTGTTTAATATTTAAAGAAGTGTTGTTAAAATTCAGATTTATTTAATTTTCAATATTAGTTTTTACATCGAATTATTCTTGACCACATGAAAACAAATAAAAAAGAGGTAGGTGTGCAGACGAACTTTGCAAAAAACTATAGTGTTAAGCAAATAAAAGATTCAAGGTGCTAATTAGAATCCAGAACCAGTCACCCTTCACCCGTTTGTTCTTTTTTACCATGACAACAATGCTGTATTAAACTCGAGTATGGTTGTTGTGTCTGAGGTTCTTAATCATACTTCGTCCATGTTGAGAGCAATTCTTGACAAAGTGAAAGAAAAATGTGAAGGAAACCTGCCTAAAAGCTAATGTAAGTATATCAATTTCTAGACAGATTCCCAAACACGTCAATATAGAAATTGGACGATGTACGATCTGGTAGCTAGGCAGAGATTATATGGACTTTTCCAAATTGACAATATTTTGAAGCAGGGCATGGGAAGGGTGCTTGCGATTGGATAGGCTGGCTGGCTGAGTGGTCAATATGTCAGCAGACACGGCGATTAAAACTGGCAAGTAGAACGTAACGGTGCAGTAATGGTTTCATTGAATGGAGATCAATCCCTGACAGCAAAATTAGATATGAATTCGTTGAAAAGAATGAGTACTAGTTTTAGCAAACAAATACCGGTAAACAAGTTGAAGCAAGGCAGAACAAATTACTCTTGTGCAATTGCATGCATATCAGAACAGGTTATCATGGTCAGAGAGACTATATGCGTGTGTTAACAGTGCTTCACAAAGAATGATTTGTATGGACAGAAACGTGCACCTGTGGTTTGCAGAAACACAATCTGACAAAGGCACCAGAAAAGTCGAGTAAGGTTTGTCTTCTTGAAAATACAAGCAGCAAATATTTGTCTGAAAAAGAGAAAATCGAGTCGCCAACGCCCTTATCAGAAAAAGCAGTTATTGTATATGATGATGAAGTGAACATCGGGAAAATCAAAGACATTGATGAGTGGGGGTGACATGGTTTTGGGAAATGGGGAAAAAGGGCAAAAAATTTAGGGAAATGGGAAAAATTATGAAAAAAATTAAGGAAGTGGGAAATCACAAAAATGTGGGAAATGGGAGATTTAACTACCCTAAAAAATAAATAATGATTAAAAAAAAATCAAAAGTCGTCACTTTTTTAAAGGCTTGTTATCACAAAATCAGTGTGGTTGTTTCTGTGGGTTCTTTTAATCTTCAAGTTTCCGTTAAGCTTTTCCAAACATCAGTTGGTAGATAGAGAGAGTAAACTGAAGGAAATGAAATTATTCTCACAGCAATGCATAGAGAGTCGCTTGATAAACACAGCATTGATGACAGTGAAGGACAAAGAACATGAGTCTAGTATTCCCGTGATAAATCATTTCGAATCATCTGTTTGCAGGCAACGGTGGAAAAGACTTCTTTTATATTAAAGAGTCTAATTTACTTGGTCACATTTTATTCACTACCATTGACTTGAGTGAGCAGTGACATTAACCTAAATAGTCATGTAAATGTGTCTCATCTTCACGGTAATCTCTTGTTTATCTTGAATTGATATTTTTTTCAGCTCTTGGACAAAGTACAATTAACAATGATCGTTGATAAGGTTAATCAACTTTCTGTCATGCTTGTATGTCTATTCATCACAACGTTTTTCAGCACAACTCCTTTGATACTACTCAGCAGAACATAATCATGATGTAGCAAGCACCACATATATAGTTGTGTATATAACGTTTTATCATATTACAGACATAAATTTGACCAAACATGGCAGGAAAGATGTATGGAAACTCTTTTACAAAAACTTCTAAAGTACGTCTTTCTGATCCGTTAGTTCAATATTAGATATGGTTGTCAAACATCATAAAGCTCACCTGGCTATAGCCATGGTGAGTTTTTGCCATATCTTTTCGTCTGTCATCCGTCCAATTTTTTCATTCTAAAATCTTCGTCTCTGAAACTTTTGGGCCAATTGAAACCAAACTATAGTCTTTAGATGGTGTCCTGCAACATGTTGTTTTTTTAGTCCTCGCTTTAAACAAGATGGCCACCAGAGGGGAACATAATTTTAACATTGGACCCTATGCCAAAAAAGATCTTCTCTTCTGAAACTTGTGAGCCAATTGGAACCAACTCGGCCACAATAGTCTTTAGGTGGTCCTATGTACAAAAAGGTGTTTTCCACATGTATGTCCGCGCTATATATCCATGGTAGATGCCAGCAGCATTGATCCTATATGAAATCACATTCAAATGTCTTCCCTGCAGCTGCTTAGCCAATAAGAACCAAACTAGGCCACAACAGTCCTTTGATGATTCCCTGCAGAAGAGGGAACCAAAGTTGGACTAAACTGAAACACGTTAAAGAGTCTTTTCCTCTGAGAATACCCTAGGCAAAGTGTAACCATAGTTTAATTTAGATCCTTTAACAAAGACTTTCTGTGTTAGCCAGGGTCCAGGTGAGTGATACCAGCACTTAAGAGCCTCTTGTTTTCGTTAATCTGCTTTGAAAGTATAATATCAAATTTGACCAAACTGTACTGGAATAATATATGGAAGGTCCTTTAAGAAGTATGCTTATTTATTTCGGATACGACAAAAATACAGGGCCACCAGCGTAATACGTAACTTAACCCCAACTAGACTCTTACGTAAAACATCTCCTCTGAAACCACAGATGCAATCAACCAAACTTTTCAGGAATAATGTATGGAAGGTCTTTTACCAAAAAAAAAAAAAATAATAATAAATAGATAAATAAATGAAAAAAAAATCTCATTTTTCTGTGATCCACAAAAAAAAGGATGAAAGATGACTGCAAGCGAGGAACATAGTTTAACTTTACACCAAATCTGCAAGCGAGGAGCATATACACCTAATGAGACAAACATTATTTTATCAGCTGCTATGGTACTGAAATGATGTATAGATGGTTTCTTTACAACGATTGCTCAGATGATAGAACTAGAGGCTCAGAGACTGAGCCTGCATCGCTCACCTGACAAAATGCTTCTATGCCATGCATGACCAAAAAGATGTATTTTACCAATGAGGTCTAGTGTTAAGCTATGTTCTCAATTGGCACAAGTGTTTTTTTCTGATCCTATTGAAATGAGTAATCATTGCAAAGGACCTTCAATAAATCAGTCCAATACAGTTTAGTTAAATTTGCTTGAAAAGTTTCAGAAAAGATAATGAAAAGTATGGTTTTTCACATACCAGGCTACGACGTTCAACTATGTTATGCACTGGAGGCCATGTTTTTTGTTGGATCTAAATGAAATGACCAAATTTTGTAAAATACCTTCCATACATCATTCCTGTAAAGTTTGGTTAAATTTGCTTCAGCAGTTTCAGAGGAGAAGATTAAAATGTGACTTTTTCCCATAGAAGCCAGTGTTAAACCAAAGTTACGCACTGTCGGCTATGTTTTTTCCCTGATCGGAACAACACGAGCAATCTTTGTAATGAACCTTCCATACATCATTGCTGTAAAGTTTGCTTGAACTCCCTTAAGTGGTTTCAGAGTAGAAGATCCCATAGGGTCCAATGTTTCCTTCCGATCCGACAAAAAACATGGCTGCCTAACTTCCGTGCTGGCAGTCATGTTTTTTGTCGGATCGGAAGGAAATGGGAAATCTTTGTTAAGGACCTTTAGTACATCATTCCTGTAAAGTTTGGATGAATTTGCTTCAGCCATATCAGAGAAGATGAAAATGTGATTTTCCCATAGGGTCCAATGTTAAACCATGTTCCATGCTGGCGGCCATGTTTTATGTCAGATCGGAAGGAAATGCGCAATTTTTGTTAAGGACCTTTAGTACACCATTCCTGTAAAGTTTGGTTGAATTTGCTTCTGTGGTTTCAGAGCAGAAGATTAAAATGTGATTTTTCCCATAGGGTCCAATGTTAAACCTAAGTTCCGCGGTAGCGGCCATGTTTTTTTTTGTCGAATTGGAACGAAATGAGCAATCTTAGTAAAGGACCTTCCATACATCATTCCTGTAAAGTTTGGTTGAATTTGCTTCAGTGGTTTCAGAGGAGAAGATGAAAATGTGAAAAGTTTATACGGACGGACGGACAACGGACGCCAAGTGATGGCAATAGCTCACACTAGGTGAGCTAAAAATATGAAAGGATATGGAGTGAATGTACATGTGACAAAAACGCACACGATACATAGAAAACTAAAGTTTATAAAGGACACGGCTTTCACTCCTGTCTACATCTTGATGTCGATAGAGGGTCTTCAACCAGAGGTGAACAATATTCACCCCCTCAAGCGAGATCAAGAAGGCCTCTAGCGTGCACTTAAGCGGTATTCTTGACAAAAATGTTGAGCTAAAATATGTCATTGAAGCAACACATGTCGGAAGCAGTCAATGAGAAAAGGAAAACCGGGCAACATCTGCCTACAAATATTTGTCATTAACACATTATTAAGTAGCACGACGAAAGACAAAAATAAGGAAAAAAAACGACATCGATAGACAATACGGGGCACATCGTAGGTTTGTAGGCAAACCTTGCAGTGTAACTTAGGTTGAAAGGGCAAAAATAGTCGTGTGTACAGATTATAACATTTTAGTTAAACAATAAAAATTCCGAACAGCCAAATTGAAAAAATAAATGAATTGGTAAATGTATGAGAAATTCTCACACAAACACACACGCCATAATTGTAATATTATAAAAGCATACACCTCAAGCACGGGGAGACTTTCTACGGACTCCACGCAGCACGAGTATTCCAGACAAAAAGACAAGTCTGGCAGCATGGAATATTAATTTAACATTTTAGCATATGAGAAAATCATATTTTGATTATTTCCTCTGAAAACCTACTGAAGCAAATTCAACAATAAATTGCAAGAATAATGCATGGCAGCCCCTTGATAAATATGCCATAGTGGTCCAGAAGATTGTGATGTCGACCATAAAACTTGTGCAGTGATGACTTCAAGTTATTGGTAACCTACCCTTGTTTAAGTAACTTATTTGTGAACGACTAGGCTCTATCATGAAAGCTACTGTATGGAACACATGCCCTTGAGTAGCGAATAAGTTTGGAGAAATAAGCCCATATGCTAGTGCTGATTAAATGTTGTTACAAAGAAAGCGGAAGTTGACTATTGGAAAAGTTTCAGCTAACGCGTTTGTGATACAGCCTAGTATTAAGTACATTTGTTGTCAATTTCCAGATGATTGTCAAAGAATAAGGCCGACGTAGAGGTGTAGTGGTATCTTTGATTTTCAGCTCTTTTGGTTCGATAAGTTCGAGGAAATCACCAAAGCTAGGGTTGTCTAGTGACAAAGTATTATCTATAAAACGGAGGGTTATTTTTTACATTTAGTTTGGAAAACCCTTTCAATTTGTTCAGCCTTTGTTCAGTGTTGAAAGAGATGCACAGTTTATGCCCATTGGAATTTCTTTAGTCTGTTAAAAACAAGTCCTCCAAACTTACAAATCTATTGTAGATTACAAACTCTAACATTTAATCACTTCTTCCTCTGTATATTTTTTCTCAAATCGTTGTCTTATTTCACAAATTATGCTTGTTCCCTACCTATAACAGTGTAGTTATATCTCTGTTCACCGTTCTTATGGGAGAAACATCTTTCAGCCGAAAGAAATGGTAGTAAATAAGTTCAGAGAAGTCAAAAGTTTAAAAGCTGTTACAGTGTGAAAATGATCTAGAGTTCAAGATGTCAAGTGCATATTTAGTTTTTCAACATTGACATTTTGTTAGTACCGCTTCTTGTAAGTATCAAAATATTTGAAGGCCCTCTATTACAGCTGTCAAGATGGAGGTTAACAGCTTAGAAATAGGTTTTGTAGAACATTTTCAAATCTAGAGGCGGACCATTGTTCGTATAGGCATTAGTTTAATTGTTTAGTTTATATATACAGTACAAAGAGTGGAGATTATTGTCTTCATCCCTGGCCGAAATCACAAAGGAAAGCAAAACAAATTTATGACTGTAATATCTCCTCCTTAGACAGCGTAGTAACCGTGTAGGATGGATTGCCCCAAGAATTACCAATTCCAAGTTCTTTCGCTGTAATTATTTTTACATATAAAAACGATGTTTTTACGGGCCTTATCTGCAGGAACAACAGGATATTTGTCATAAATGGAGGACAAATATCTGACAACATCAGCAGTTTTGAAAATTGATGTTGATTTAGTTCTCATTAACCCTTGTAGCTGATTGATTCGTTTTAGGATAATAGACCTCACAACCTAAATCCACTCCAAAAGAGAATCAAGGTCTTCATCTTATTCACGCTTAATCCATTTTCTAATTTACAGTTTATTATGCACCATGGTCATTGATTGTATTTTGAAACCATTGGACCGATACCACTGCTGGTGAACAGAGGTCTCCGAGGGTATTCACCAGCTCATGCAATAGTCAGACTTGTCTAGCTGACATGAAAAATTACCTTGCGTTCTATAGAAATTTACTGTTTTTATCAAAACTCTAACCACTTAAAAATACTGAGGCTTCATTCCGTGTATGGCACTCGGTGGATGTCCTTGGTACTGAATTTGGCTTTTTCCTATTTCGACATTTTTTGGAAATGAGTAATTCTTTTTTTACTACTTTTGGATTATGGCTTTCCATATTGTTTGATTTTATTGCTGCTGATTAGAGGTTACTCCTTGAAACATGTGGACAGCATAACAAAATTTACCGGCGTTTATTATGCAACATGGGTATTGATTGTATTCTAGCATAGTCCTCTGCAGCATCCATAAGAAGTTTAAAATTTTGTTCCTAGTTGATGTATTTTGGTGCACGGAATTTAGGTATTTTTGTAAGGATATTTTCCTATGATGAAGGAATTTATGGAACATGTGGGCAAATAAAATTGTTGATGTTATTGATGTTTCAAATTGTAAAAATATGGGAAATGGGAATAGCTAAAAACATGTGGGATTTGGGAAAAAGGGGCCAAAAAAATGTGGGAATTGGGAAAAAATGAAAAAATCTGGGAAACAAAGAAGATATTATTTGGATTGATTCAGAAACAATTTTTTGCAAAATACACGAACCTGTACAAAAAGGAAAAGCAAAACGATTTTTTTAGATTCCCGACGATGATAAGAATAAGATCACAGAAGTAGTTAAAAAGGCATAAAATGAATTTAATGTGACATTCTGGATAATATTTAAGAATCTTAAAAGGGTAAACTTAAAATTAAACTTATAAAAATATAAGAAGCATTTTTTTTCCAGTTTAGAGAAACTCTGTGCTAACTTTAGTGAAATGAATGACCGTTCAAAATTTATTTGGATTTTTTGGCTCTGGCCTGACCGTTGAAGTTTTCAGTCTGTTATAATGGTAATATTATTATACATGTATGTTCTTGTGTCCCTTGTCTAATTTTGTATGTATGTGAACCTGAAATGAAAGATAATCGTTGTATGAAATCTATATGCCCCTTGGGGGATCATTAAATGGAATAAACAATCTTAATTCTGATATAATTCTTAATTCTTATTTAGGTTTCAAAGATTCATTTAGTAGGGGGTGAAGCTGTAATGCCTTTGCGTCGAGCACAACGAAGTAGTTTTTATTGTTTGTTAACATTTTGAATGCATTCGGCCGTGGGGGGGGGACTCTCAAATTTTACCTATACATAGGCTTGTCCCAGAGAAAAAAAATATACCTCCAAAAAATACTAAAATTTGGAGGTATAGCCCAAATATACCCATTATAATGATACACCCCAAAAATACCTTCTAAAATTTTGAACCCCCAAAAAATACCAACGATTTTTTATGGTGAATAAAAGGATATGGAGTAAATGCACATGAGACAAAGTCTCTACAAATACATGGTAAAAAACAAGCAAAGGAACAACGCTTTGTTGTTCTTCATCTTGAAGTCACCATGAGGCCTTCAACAATGAGCTTTGCTCATACCTCATAGTAAGTTCAAGACGGCCCCTAGCACCGGTTTAAGCGGAATTCTTTGCTAATTGTCGAGCAACGCTACATCCATGTCTTTCTTGGTCATGGGTGCGGGATTGTCAACAAACTGGCAAAGTGCTCTTACAATCACTGTCATCCTTTGCCCGACAAAAACACTAGTGTCTTAAGCTAGCGGACAACTACAACATATAGACAAACACAGTATGTTCTGTCATCTATTTTTTATTGACCAAACTGTCATTGGTCTGCCTGTGAAATGCTATTTAAGACAAATACAGCCATTCCTAGAATTGTTACTAAGCTGCCGAAGCACAATAAATTAGTGAAGAGTACATCAAACAATAGGGATACGTCGAAGTTTGTTACTATATTGTATACAAAAAAGCCATATATTTTTATGTATGCTGTCAATCCTTTTTCAGGAAACTCATGTACCCTATAAAAATACCCAACAAAATAAAAAAAGCCCCCAAAAATACCACCATAATATTGTAACTCCAAAGAAATAGCAAAATCTAAAATTTTTTACCCCGAAAAAATAGTCCAAGTCTACAGAAAATTTTTGGGATTATATATGATTAGGTCAACAGGTAGCATCTAAATCAGATACCAATTAGCATTTGACATATATACATTGATCAGGTCACAGGGACTTGCTCCCGGTCTAGAAAAAAAAATACTATCCAACATGAATCTCGGAGATTCATGTTGGATAGTAATTTTTTTTTCTAGACCGGGAGCAAGTCCCTGTGATCAGGTATCAAAACATGTTATTTCACTACTTTGTGATTGAAAATAAAGAATTTTCAATTTTCATCCCCATTTATTACAAGGCATACATGTCTGGATTTATATGATTAGGTATACTTTTCTGCTAAAAATATGTGATAAGGTATATATTTTTGAGATTCTTAATATGATAAGGGTGGGGGTCCTGATATGCCAGCGGTTCACCCCTACAAAAAATATATGGAGTGACTCCCCGAGTAGAAAACGATATTCATCGGTCAGAAATGATATTCGCTAGCGGCGATTGTCACCTGTTAATAATTTTGGAAGGGTCCCTGTAAAACACGAAACGAAACAGAAACGGAACGAAACGAAACGAAATATAACCAAATCTGTAAAACACGAAACGAAACAGAAACGGAACGAAACGAAACGGAATGGAACGAATCGAAATACAACCAAATCTGTAAAACGAGAAACGAAACGGATTGAAATATACCAAAATTTGTAAAACGAAATCCCTGTACTTTTTTTATTTTAAAGTTTTCTCGCTATAATTATTGTCCTACGATGTAAATCGTAAATTTATAAGAAAAAATCAAATGTATAGGAATAAATCGGAAGGATATGGAATAAATGTGCACGAGACACAATACGGCGAAACCCAATTCAACGAAGGAGCAATGCTTTTATTGTTGTTCTTTATCTTGAAGTCACCATGCATGAGGCCTTCAACAATGAGCAAACACTCACACCCCACAGTGAGTTTAAGGTTTGGTTTGCGTTTTGTCCGTGTTTTGTGTATTTGAGATTTTTGGTCGATTAATGATCTTTTGACAGTATGTTTTTCATTGTCAGTTTTTCCTGCTATCCTTGATTTTTTCTCTAGTAATACAATTCAAGTAATGTAGATCACTATATGTAAACAGGGACTATACATTACAGGGATATGTAACTTCGATAAAAACAAATTTAACCTGGACATACGTACAGAGCTAGTAGTAAATTAAAAGTCGTTGAATTACACCGAAAGCATGATTAAACTGTTTTACATTTTTGCACGTCATTTTTTAAAATTAAACAAATGAAGAAGAAATGAAAACCCAGAAATATTGTATCAAAACACAAGCCATTTTTGTCTTTCAAAACTTCCGTAACAGACTTCAACGACCATCATCAATGAAAATATTTCCATCGGTCTTCAAGCTCTGAACAAATGCCTAAAAATTACTACTAATCTTACTAAAATGCAACAGGTACATAGTAGGGACATTGAATTTAACAAAAAATGTTAAATGGATGCTAAAGGACCAACAAAAAATGAGTGATGCAATGTACGGATGATGCGTGTGGCACGACGTATGTCAACACACTCGAAATAAACACTTACGTCAAGCCCTGAAAATGCCTATAAAATTACAAATCTTTTTTTAGAGGCAACAGGTACACAGTAGGGACATTAAATTAAAGAAAAAAATGTAAAATAGATGCTATAGGACCAATAAAAAATGAGTGATGCAATGTACGGATGATGCGTGTGGCATGAACGTATGTCAACACACTCGAAATAAACACTTACTTCAAGCACTGAAAAATGTCTATAAAATTACAAAACTTATTTTAAAAAGGCAAAAGGTACACAGTTGGGACATTAGATTAAAGAAAAAAAAAATGTAAAATAAATGCTATAGGACCAATAAAAAATGAGTGATGTAATGCAAGGGTGATGCATATGGCATGAATGTTGTTAACACATTTGAAATAAACACAAACTTCAAGCCCTGAAAAAGATGCCTAAAATATTAACAATCCCATAAAAAAGCTACAAGTACACAGTAGGGTCATTGATGTTTAAAAATATGTTAAATTAATGCTTTATGACCAGGCAAAATTAAGTGATGAAAGGTACAAGCAATGCATGTAGAACGGGTTTTGCAACAAATCGATCCTGATATGAAGAACGCCTCAGCTTTGAAACTATTATATCCATATATGGCCATTTACACGCTCAAAATCGAATTATTTACAACTCTTAGTTTAAGTGCTATGTTTAAGGAACTGTGGTTTACTTTATAGCTGTTTTTATATTCCAAAAATCACCGAAATTGAACCCACGCTATCTCGATGGCGCCAATAATTACCGGCCCGGATACGGATACGAATTAATTCAGGACCGTCCGAGTTCAATATGACAATTGACGTAGACGTAACTAGAAGTGTCTAATCCCTGTAATGTATAGTCCCTGGTGTAAAGTACAAAAATAATACCGCAAAACGACTTTCAGATGATTTTTTCAATAAAAATTATATTTCGTTCCGTTTCGTTTCTTCTTTTACAGAATTGGTTATATTTCGTTTCGTTCCGTTTCTGTTTCGTTTCGTTTCTGTTTCGTTTCGTGTTTTAAAGATTTGGTTATATTTCGTTTCGTTTCGTTCCGTTTCTGTTTCGTTTCGTGTTTTACAGGGACCCATTTTAATCAACCAATCACGGTACTTTTAGTGACACAAATGTTTTGGTTTTTTTTTCTTTTGGTGTGTGTTTTTTTTTACTTTCTGCTTTGAAATATAGAATAAAACAATAACTGTCTCTTTTGTTTCGGTAAATGTATGAGTTATTGACTTTTGAAAACAAGTGATATACACTTCGTCCTTCGCGCTTAGTGATTGTATAATATCGAAAAGGACACTGAATGCCAAATGTGAAAATCTGAATGACTCGAAGTCGAATGGCGCCATATATATTTGGATATAATGTCAGACTGCGAATAACAAAATCGAATTTCGAAAAGAAAACGAATGGAACAATATAATAATTCGAACAACCCGAAGGCGATAAGAACCATATGGACTTGGATATAATGTCAGTCTTCGAATACCAAAATCAAAAAGTGAAGATGAAAATGAATTGGAAAATGATCCGTACCCTATACACTTTGATATACTTCGAATAATAAAATAAAATATCGAAAATTAAAATAAATTGGAAAATATGAAAATTTGAATGTTCCGAGGGCGAATAGTACCATAAATACATGGACATAAAAATTTTTTTGTCAGATTAACAAAATCAAATATCGAAAAAGAAAAACAATGGGAAAAGAAGAAAATTTGAATGACCCGAAGTTGAATAGTACTTTATAGACTATGATATAATATCAGACTTTGATTAACAAAATTAGATATAAGAAATAAAAGAAAATAAATGGGAAAATGATCCATAGACACTTGGATATAATGTCATACTTCGAAAAGCAAAATCGAAAATCGAAAACTGAAAATGAATTGAAAAATATGAAAATTTGAATGATCCGAAGTCGATTGGAACTATATACACATGGATATAATGACATAATTCGAAAAATAAAATCAATTACCGAAAATGAAAGTGAGGGGGGGGGGGGTTGATAAAAAAATGGAATGATCCGAATTCGAATATAGTACCATCTACACTTGGATATAATGTCAGACTTAGAATTACATAAAGCAAAATGGAATATCGAAAAAAAAATAAATACAAATATTACATATGGTATAAGTTCCTATCAATCTCATTGGCTAATACGCTCACGTGATTTTAAGAATATTCAGTATATTTCAGCGTTGTTTCTAATTTTAGGTATATTGACGCCATGTTTCTATTTTTAAGTATATTGACGCTATGTTTCTATATTTAGTTTTATTGATGCTACATGTGTGGTTGAACTTTCAGACTATTGTTTTTACTAAGAAAGGTCTTATGAAAAAAAATTTTGATAAATATTTGGAAACGCTTTACACATTAACAAGAGTTTCCGCCGGGGAAATAAAAGGGGGTATTAAAATGTTTTACAGAGCAACCACTGAAATCAATGAAAAATATATTTAACAGTTGTCACATTTTTTATTGCACACTTCACGTAAACACGCTAATAAAAGGCTTAGTTGTTTGTTTTTTTATTTGCAAATATAACAGAAATCTCGGCATTTATTTATCATATGAGCATATCCAGACCCGCCTTCAAATAAAGGTTTTATTTCTAATTAAATTTCGATTTATTGACAAAATTTTCCTCCACAAAAACGTAATGATATACTATAAAACTACATATGAAATATAAAAATGATGGACTTTGTACTCTGTCAATATGTTAAATATTGACCTGTTAGGAATATATTGACCTCGGACTTCGTCCTCGGTCAATATAAACCTAACAGGTCCATATATAACATATTGACCTCGTAAAAAGTCCATAATTGATAAATATTAAAAACGTAAATGCGAATGACAAAAAAAAATGGATCTTTTTCTTTTATTTTAATATTGATATTGAGTTGGATGAAAAGGAAAACAACTTGACTCCGGCCTTTATCGAACTTAATCATTACAACATACATTATAATGTCATAGTCTATGACCCTTCGTATTTATTCTAAATTCCTTTATGAATTTCACACGGTATTTGAAGCCCGTTGTTTACCTTGTGTAGATACTTCCTTGTACGTGTTGATTGCTACTCTTACAGTTTGTCATTATTTCTTCCTTTTGCTGTCGTTTCAAGTGATTACATTTTAGCCATAATATTTGTAATGTTCCAATCTATCATATTTAAGTTCAGTTGAAGTACAAATTATCAAAAGTATTTAATCCGTCATAAAATGCTTTAAAAACATGTTGCGCCAAACGTCAATATTGAAACTATCAAAAGTGTACATAAGAGTTGCCCAGTTCGTAATACGGAAGCATTTAGATATTATGCATATTTTTTTTCTATTTCGTGGCACGACATACTAAGGGAACGACCATTTGATTTTTATGGTCAAATTTAAAATAAAAAGGCAGGACGCCAAAAATCTAGAAAAAAATAACCAGGACAGTACTTGTCCTGAAAGAAAATGCAGGATGGTAGATTTGGCTGTATAATTTTAAGGATATTGAAAAGAAAAAGTCAGGCGCGCAAAAAAAAAATGCAGGCTTTCAATTTTCCAAAAATAAAAAGGCAGGATGGAAAATTTGACCATAGCCCCCCCATAAAAATCAAATGGTTGCTCCCTAAGTCATGCATGGCCACAAGATACAAACTCGTTCCCACTACATACTAAAAGTCTGTTTCACTTCCTTTAGATAATGGAAATTCTCTTCTGCTGACTTTAATATTGCATATATCGGCACCGGATTTTCCATGGTTGTATACAAATATTGTACACTTCTGCAAACACTTTTAATTTGAGGATTTTCAATATATATGGAAAGAAAAAAATACTTTTTAAAACTGCTCCATGCTTTTAAAGGGATAATATTTTCGGCGCACCATTATCGAGAAGACTGGACCATTCTGAAATAGGTATTGGCAGGTATTACCCGAAGTCAGATGCTTTGGCTTTTACCATCTGCTTGGACCCCTTTTAATTAAAAGAAAAACATACCCGTAAATGAAAAAATTCAACAAAATACCCAACATGTATTGAAATATGCATACATTAAACGCAAAAGAAATATTTGAAAGAAATTGTTAATGTATTGCTAATTTCTATTTGGTGTTTACAAACAAAGTGTCCGTGGATTACAATTGTTAACCTCGGACGAGTACATCTTGCTATTAATAGGTAGGTCAACTCGGGTCATCTTTGCTATCAAGTTACTTGGTCACCCTTAAAATAGGACAATCCATCACTTAGAAATTTTCACCTGTTTGAAAAAAATCGTGAAAATGCACATGAGATAGGTTTATCATGACCATGAGATATCCAAGTCGTGGTGAACGAGATGTGAGCTTGTTCCCACTGGTCACGAGATATCTAACTCGTTCAAACGAAATACTTTCTTGTTCCTACAACATACTAACTCGTTACCACGATCTACTATCTCGTTCACATGACATACTTAGTCGCATCCACGAGATATTAACTCGTGCTCGTGGCCATGAGATAGCTAAGTCGTTGTAACTAGATACTATCTCGTCCCCACTGGCAACGAGATAACTTGTTCCAATGACATATTTTCTCGTTCCCACGACATACTAACTCGTTCCCCAGCAATACAAAACTTGGCCACATGAAACTTTCTCGTTCTCGCGAGATACATTCTCTTTCCATCGACACACTAAGTCGCATCAACGGGATACTTACTCATTCTTACAACATACTAAACCATGGCTACGAGATACCAACTCGTTTTCAACACATGCTATGTAGTGGCCATGAGATACTCATTCGTTCTAACGACAAACTAAGTCATGGCGACGAGATACTATCCCGTTACCGCGATATACTAATTCGTTGCCACGAGATACTTATACACCGCAAAGCCTTCAACAACAAGCTTTGCTCATACTCATATTTATCTCGAGGCCATACCATAGTATGTCGTGGGAACGAGATAGTATATATCCTGCCACGACTTAGCTATATCTTGGTTACGACTTACATGTAGTATTTGGTTGGGAATGAGATAGTATCTCGTGGCCACAAGATAGAAAGAAAAAAATGACATGTCCTCCCCATGCTTCCCTACATGTACATTTATATTGCAAAGTATTTATCCATCCGGACTACCGATATTACTTCAACATTTACATTAACCTTACAACTAGAAACACAATATTCCAAACTACTAGTATATAATGAATAGACGATTGAATACTGGGCCTAATGAAAAAATCTATTAATGACCCTATTAGTTAATCACTTATCATTGACCGGACAGATCGCGCTTACATATCCGGAGAACTTGACTATTCCCCCTTTTGTTCGGGTTACGCAATATAGCTTTAGCTACTTGGTGTTTTTTTTTATTTTTTCAATGTATTTTGTTTTAAACAGAGCAGTCTTCCCTCCCTTGCTTCCGGTTTTGTCATTTTTATGTGATTTCTTTTAATTTGTATATTTTAATCGTGGTCAACTATACCATTTTATTTTGTTCCTTAGTTAATTTGTGGCCATCGCATAAGATATACATATATTTATATATTTTGTTTTAATTTGTTTTATTTATGATTTTTTTTTAAATGTGATATTGTCAATGTTGCGTTACATCTGAATTGCTGTGATATTGTTTTATTCTTGATTTTAGAATTTTCCCCTTTTTTCTCTTTTTGTTTGGACATTCGTTTCTAATTTTATTTCATGCTATTAATACATTTCTTTTTCTTTGTTTTTTTTTGTGCTTTTGATTCCATTTTTTTCTGTCTTCCTGGAAGATAGGTATTGGTTTGCCGATATATTGTAGAGATATCAATGTTAAATAATATATAACAAGTACTTTATCAAGTTTTAAAAAGTTGTCCAGTACACACAGAAATTGATCCTCATTGGTCTAAATATCTATTTGGTTCACCAATGTGGTTTCATATATTTTTGTTCCTTCATGGTGCACAAATCTTTGTAATGGTGTTTTGCATGATATGCTGTCATGTGAACACTTATTTATGTATATATATTATTTCTTGTGCAAATAAAAATATTATTATATAAAAGACTACGATAAAGTTTTTTACAATTAAAAAGAATTCATTACTTTTGCAACTCCGTTAATTTTAAAAAGTCTATAAATACTTGAGAAATGAAAACACTGAAGTTTTGTTGTGTCCTATTAGGAATAATAAGTTTATTTCATGCATCCGCATCAGGAGGTAAGATATTTCTCTATATATTGTGCACTTAACTTTTGAAAGAGTACATTTTTTTTCTTGTATTGCCATTTCAATTTTTTATCTCTATTCTTTTCTTTTTTTGTGTTTGTTGATGAGTTGAATTTTTTTTCAGATTAATGTTCCAATGTTTCAAGATTTGCTTTTTAAATCTACTTTTCATTAATTAATTTTAATCAATTTTCAAAATTTGTCTATAACTCTACTTAAATTTGAGTTATGATAAATTATTCAGTTCATCAATTCATCTTAGATAAATTGTAATAACAATACTGATAAGTTTAAATATGATACAGTACTGTGCAGCGTAGCCCTTACAGAAAAAAACAATCAGTCACCCGTCACCCGTTCGTCAGGGAGCAGTCAGCGGTCAGTCAGCGATCAGTTAATTAATGTGACGACTTGTTATTCGTCCAACTCGTCAATTGACGCGAAACGTGACGGATGACGAGAACACTATTCGTCCAACTCACGTCCAGATACGTTCATTTATCACGTGATATCTCGGGTTGAAGATTTTGCGAAATATAGATTCGTTTCACTAAGTGCATACACGATCGGTACATCATCGCAACAGATCAATCTTTTTGCTATCAATAAATAATTGCTTATAATATGTTTTTTTTTTATTTTCATGGAGTTTTTAATACAATAAAGTTCGAAAGGAACTTCTGCATTGACGGGTGTTATTCATTAAAATTTGCCATATCCATCGAGTTTTAAACAAAATAATGTGTAAAGGGAAAATTTCTCACTGATCGGTGCATTTGTGATGAGTAAAACTTTCACAAGTCAGTT
>MJUU01049655.1:118388-128940 GCA_002080025.1 Modiolus philippinarum
TTTTTTTTTATTTGAAAGTGGAAGAAATCAAGAAATTGAGTTAATGTGTGCACGCCTTTTTCAAAGGACATTATCATTGGCAAAACTAGCAAAATCCAGAGGGTATTGCACATAGTTCTGCAATTGCCGATTCAAATTTGCAACTTTGATTCGACCGTACAATCAGTTTTGTATTCCAATATTGTACAAATAATGGTTAAAATCAAAATTAGCTGTTAGGGTCATGTGTATACCACTACAGGACTATTCATCGGCAGCAAAAACGCAAAACAAGTTTCAAATTTCTATGAAACCAACAACATACAGTTTCCTATTGTCTCTAATAAAATCATACAATAAATCTTCCCCTAAACTAGAATATTTAAAACAGCTTAATCTATTAAAAATCTGTTGATTTATCCGTAATTTGTATTGAACAAAGTATTTGCATTATATTTGTATCCGATGAAGGCGGCCGTGTCGCTGAAATATAATGCAAATATTTGTTCAATATTATTACTCTCCATGAAGAAACATTTTTGTTTCATCGTGATTTGTATGATGAGACAAATATTTTAAGAATCAGCGCGTCAATTAAGAAAAAAAATGTATATATCTACAAAAAACCATTTGCATCGCACAAATTTTAAAATTAAACGAGACTTACAGACGCTATTGTTCTGAAAAGTCGATCACATCATTTATCAAATATATTTAAGGTGTCTCAGTGGTATTATTCCGCCATTTGTGTTTAATACTTGTTCATTCAGGTTTCATTCATTAACAAATTTAACAAAATAAATATTATGAAATGTAAGGAAAGTTCCAACGTATTTTGAATATTTATACCTTATCAATTTAACAACATTTTCATTACAAATAGGTGAACAAAACACTTGTACTTTCAATATATTGCTGAATTTACAGAACACAAAAATTATGCAAGGGATATAACTTTATAAATAAAAGAATTTAACATAGATATCACTAGAGAAAATAAAATTACGCAATTTATCCCTCTTATTTCAACGGTAACTCTTAATTTCTATTCTTTATATGTAAACTATGTAATGATTTTAAAACATCAAAATCTATAATAGATTTTAAAAACTATCCTCTCATATAATCATTTTCCCTATCATTATTTCTGTTAATTCCTTAAATTTTCTCAACTGTTGCTCTTAAAAGCACGGTGACCCCCAAATCTTAATATATATTTCAAACAATAATACAATTATGTTTCTACACAGAAAATTTCACAAAATTCTATAATAGGAATATAATACTCTGGATACACAATAATTATAAATATTTATATTTAGGAATGTTTTGCAACGAATGCTACTGATGGCGACATCATTGATAACGATTGTGACGAATTTATTGACGAAGAAATCCGTGATGGAAGAGGTATATGCATAAACATATAAACACAAACATCAATAAAACTATAACAAATTACATGAGTTTGGTAAAACTAGAAGCTCAGAGATTGAGCGTGTAACGCTCACATGACTTTATGCTGAGAAGCGGATTTTCCATTGAGATCAAAGGTTAAAATATGTTCTGCAGTGGCAGTTATATGAGAAATCTTTGTAAACGACCTTACCTATATCATCCAAAATCAGTTTAATTAAATTTGATTAAATAGCTTCAGAACTGATGATCAAAATTATGTTTTCCCTAGGATCCAATTTAACTATGTTCTGTACTGGTAGCAATATTTTTGTCATTTGGTTCCAATGTTAAACGGTGCTATGTCTTGTCGTATTGAAAGAAAATGAACAATCTTTGTAAAGGACCTTCCATACATAATTCCTGTAAATTTTGCTTCTGAAGCAGTGGTTTGGTTTCCTTTCCCTTCCTTCCTTTTCCTTCTCTTTCCTTTTCCTTTTCCTTTCGATCCGACAAAAACCATGACTGCCTGCGTGGAACTTAGGTTTTACATTGGTCCCTATGACAAAATTCAAATTCTCTTATCTTCTTAAAATACTGAGGCAAATTCAACCAAACTTCACAGGATTGATGTATATGGAAGGTTCTCAACCAAGATTGCTCATTTTATTTCGATCTAACAACAAAAAAATAGCTGCCAGTACAGAATTTAGGTTTAGCATGGAACCCTTTAGGTAAATCGCATGTTCATTTTCTCTGAAACCACTGAAGCGAATTCAACTTTACAGGAATGATGTATTGAAGGTTCTACACTAAGATTGCTCTTTTAGTTCCGATCCCATGAGTAGCAAAAGATTGCTCATTTCATTTTGATTCAACAAGAAACATAATAGAACTTTGTTGAACAATGGCCCTATGGGATTTTGCAGTAAATTCACATTTTCATCTTCAACTCTAAAGCTACTGAAGCAAATTCAACAAACCTTACCAGCGGCGGATCCAGGGGCTGTAGAGTGGCCCATGCCTTCTTTTTTTAAACTTGGGTTTAAGGCCCCCTCTGATGGAGCAGAAAGTCTGGATCCCCATTGTTTACAGAAATAATGTATAAAAGGCCCTTTACAAAGAATGATCATTCTGTTGAGATCCGAAAAAAAAATGGCTCCCAGCACGGAACTTCATGTAAAATGGGACCACTATAGGAAAACATCTTTTTCATCATATGGGCTGAAACTTTTAGAGCAAAAACAGCCAAATTAAGATTGCTTATTTTTCTGTCAATCCATATGGCTAAATCGTAATATAAAAATAAACGTGAAAATGGTAATAAAACATACTTTTTGTGAAATGAAGTGTTTTTCATAAATGATTTAATGTAAGAAATAAAGCAATTTATACTTTTGAGGAATTCAAAGAAGAATATAATTTGAAAGTGACATTTGTGGAATTTTACAGATTGTTACAGAGACACCTCTTGGGGATACAACACAAATGGAAAAAAGAAAGGAAATGGGGTAAATGTCAAGAAGACAACATCCCATCTCCAGGTTAAACGACCAAAAACGAAGCATCTAAGGGTCACCGTACGGTCTTCAACACAGTGAGAAACCTCACACCATATAGCAAGTCCTTAATGGCCCCAAAAAGGTAAAAAGTGAATAAATCAACGGAAACAAAGCACATCCAATAACCCGAATTTCAAGAAACTAAAATTTTATAAGAAGACAAGGAAAATCCAGTGACCACTCTATGTGTGGTGAATGGCTGAAAAATAAATACACAAAAAAACTCACAGTAAAAATCAAACAAACTTATCAAGACGAGTACCCTTATAATGAAGTACGTAGAACATGAAGACAAAACACACAGGTACTGTTGTGACAAATGCTCGCAGTTACTGACAGCTAGATAAGGACATAATTTCCGCTGACTAGGATATCAAATATTTTACGAAAGGATGTGGAGTAAATGAACATGAGACCATAACACATATGTTAACTCCAACTACAATAATTTTAATGAGCTGTATGGCCATTTCGGAAATTAATTCCTCATCAGCAGCACTAGAACCCAAACAAAGGAAATCCATACTTTCAAAAAATGTTTAAAATGCATAAAACCAAACGAAATCCGAATAATCAGTAATATCAGATATAGCTAAAGGTAAAACTACGATGGAGGGACTTCATCCTAAGGTTTTAGAATTTACATCAAGCCTTCTTACATATAAAACTTCAATTGAAATATTTCTAAATAGATTTTGTATATCAACATAATCAATTATGAAAGAAAAACATGATATTGTACAATGCCAAATACTGCCAATATGGAAAATTGTTTTAAATATGAAAAAAGAAAGGAAATGGGGTAAATATCAAGGAGACAACAGCCCATATCCAGGTTAAAACGACCCGAAACAAAGCATCTAGGGGTCGTTATGGTGTAAAGCATTTAGGAGCTGATCAATATTTTTGTCAACAAAAACCAGAAGTAAAAATTTAGCAACAATTCTGTATTAATATCCTTTATGAATAAGTTTGTTCAACGGATTAATAATAGAAAAAGAAGGGAAACGGGGAATGTGTCAAAGAGACAACGACCCAAAGGGAAGTAATAACAACTCAAAGCCACCATAAGATCTTCAATGAACGGTGAGAAAAACCCCACACCCAACGGAAGGTCGGAGTCGGCCCCTGAATAAAGAGTAATCAAGTTCTGCGAAATAAACATCATCCTGGACTCCTATAGACATAAAGTAAACCAACTAGAAAAAAAGAATAAGTTTGGAAGGACAATTTTTGAATTTATGCGCCTTTGTTGACCGCAGTCAGAGATGGCCTGAAAAATTACTGTAATAAAGCTTACTCCACAAGCGGCGTGAATCAAATGTAGATTCTTAAAAATTCCAAAGATCTCCTTGAACAGCTATCCTCAACCAGCTTTACACATTGCCATAGCATTCAAACTTTTGACTTTTCTACTCTTTATACAACCCTGCCACACAATAATCTGAAAACATTAATTGCAGATTTAATACATCAATGTTTCTGCACTATAAATGGAGAACGCAGATATACCTATTTAGTTATAGGGAAAGACAAGACATATTTTGTTAAGAACCACACTGATTCAAACAAGAAGTACACTGAGACTGACGTAATCAAACTGTTGGAATTTTTGATCGACAATATTTTTGTCAAATTCGGAGGTCGTGTTTTCCAACAGACAATAGGGATTCCTATCGGAACTAACTGTGCAAAGCTTTTAGCTGACCCTTTCCTTTACTCGCACGAGGCAAAGTTTTTACAAGGGCTTATTCAAAGAAAACAAAAGCATTTAGCCCAGTCCTTTAATTTCAGCTTCCGCTACATAGACTTTGTACTTTCTCTTAATAATCCTAAATTTAAGGTGAAACGTTACTAAATGAACGTCACGGTAAAACTTACCTCCCCCGATTGCGTTTGAACACACTATACGTGAAAAGACGGCGGTATATGATATACGAGATCAATATACTTGCAAAGCGTGTAGAAAATTTGATAAACCATTACTTAATCATTTTCTATCAACGTTTTAACTGTCAGCATGGTAAACAATTTGTATGTGTTATAATGATAACATTAAAGAAACTACCAAGCATTGTATAATTTGAAGCAGACAGAATATTGTAATACCGAAGGGAATTCATATTTTTTTTTATTTTCAGTCGGATCGCGGATTATCCAGCAATACTTGACATACTTTCTGAAAAATTACGATCCCGGTAAATTTATTCGGAAATTTAACATTTTGAATTTTTTAAAAGTGCATAATTGGGCATTGACCAGCTGATTTTCAGTGGGATTTTCACCCGAGCCGGATTTGTTTATTCGGCGGAATAGATTTTTTCCCGATGAACAATATGCTTTGAAATTTTTTTGAACAAAGTTTATTTTTGTAATGGCATGATATGGGCCAGATTATTTATTCAATCCAGGTGCTAGACAAGGAATGTTTTTAGCAAAAAACAATACCAGAAATTAAAAAAAAACGACAACAACCGCCGAAAATCAAACGGTTCAGGCCTTAAAAGTGTCTTGGATGTAAATGAATTTAGTATAGTTGTTTGTCAAGTATAATGAAGATTGTGTTTTCATACCCCCCGCAAAAAAATCTCCCGCATTTTTCATTTAATCGGGACTCTCCACATTTCCGGATGTTAACGAGGACCGATTCGGGCATATCAAAAACAATCTCTACCTTGTATTCATGTGTTTGTTTTATATATTTGTATATGAATAAAGCTGTTGTTATTAAGGCTTTTCGTAGGAGGAGAAGTCAAATCTCGATCAACTTATCTACAGAAATCTTAATATACATAAACTTTTAAAGATGTATAATAATATAGCACTGTTCTTGGCTTTTCAATGGATTTAGTTTTTGCGGCTCCATATTCACAGTTGATCTCCATACAGAGTTTATGAAAGATGTTCTTTATACCATTATGTCATTGCGAACCCACTAAATATCATTACAACTCCGGTATTTCGTTAAACATTAAAAGCAAAAACAAAACAAAAAACAATAGCAAGCATGTGCCCTTCTAATGCTAGAGATCGTAATTGGTAGAGAGTCAAGATAAATCTACACTGCATGTTAAAGTTTTTTTTTTTTCTTTTTTTAAGCTTGCTATCAGCCATTTTATAAGGACTAAAAGTAGCAATTTGTTGGCTTGAAATCTTAATAATGTCTTTTCGTGAACAATATTTTATGTGCTGGCACACTTTAAGGTCTGCTCCATGTAATGATGTGGTAAAGTACAAAGCAAAACTCAATGTGTATCAAACCCGTTTTTTTATTCTTCCCATGATAAAGCAGAAATATAACTCACTTGGTGTAAAACAGCGAATCATCAAAGAATAAAGGGGAAAATAACCTAAATTATTCACCAGCGGATCCAGTCATTAAAAAACAAGGAAAGAATAAATTGTTTGGCCATTTTTCGTCTAAATTCTTAAAACGTTTAATGAAGGGAAAGGTGTAGGGGGTTCCAAACTCTGGAATCATCCCTTTGGATCCGCAAATGAAATTATGTAACAACTGTTAAGAAGCAAATCATGTCGTCAAAAATATTGCATATTCTGATTTCTTTTTATTTTTGTGTTGCGATTTGCTGGTTACAAGATAAGTATCCCAACAAATGTGTATTTAACAAAAAGGAGTAAATGCATAAAAAGTTAATATAAAATAGATAAATAAGTTTATACAATGTAAATGAATATAAATCAAGTAATTTTACCGGAAATTCCAGCAAAGATATTTCTTTGTTTCCAGCGCAAATCAGCGTTTGATCTTTATCGGAAAAGGATTTATTTCTATTAAAACACACTTTGACAGTGATCTTCAGTAAAATTATTTTGTCAAAAGTAATAACTGCCTATTCCGTTTTTTTACATGAAATATTAGCAAGCCTTATTTGTCTCCAATACAAATTATATGAAATCTATTTGAAAACATTGCGTTGCGCATTGTAACGTCGCCGCTTGACACTTTTTTATGGCTTCTGCAAAAGTTTGAGCTTACTTAGAGAAAAAAAAATGCTCCGTGACTTATGGGTTTCTATACACCAAAAGATTCGCAGATTTTTCCTTTTGTTTGTGTTAGTTTTTTGGACAATATGTAATCGCTGTCATTATAGATATATCGAAAAGGGGCGAAAGTGCCATTTTTATGTTTTATCTTTGTAAAAGTGGACCACAAAACCGCGTTTTCAATGTCTAATATCTCTCTCAAGTGATCCATGACCCCTGTTAAAAAGTAGATATTCCGATGTAAGTAAGTCAAATCTACTTGTGTGCATCTTTTCACAGGAAAGTAAGACATAGTCATTTAGTAACGTCTAACATTAAGGAGTATTTACATCAGATCTATCCCAATGAGATTGAAATTAAAGAAACAATTGAAACACCTACTTCAGCTTCGTACCTAGATCTTTTATTGTATATTGACGAAGATGGACTTTTGAAACCTAAGCTATATGACAAGCGTGATGATTTTAATTTCCCAATTGTGAACTTTCCCTTTCCTACCTCTCAAACCTATGGAGTGTACATTTCACAGTTGATTCGTTACTGTCGATCGTGTAGTTTGTACAGTGATGTTTTGAACAGAGCAAAAACACTGTCCAAAAAGCTGCTTGGTCAGGGATTTGTTCAACCTATGTTAATTCTATGGCCGTCACCATAACATCATTGAGAGATATGACGTGTCCGTATCCCAAATTAAAGTGGACATTTTCAGCTAGATTCATGTCTTCCCAGATCTGACTACCGACTTTGACATTTTCCTCACAGTGTGACGGGTGCTGTTACCAGAGCAGGACATGCTTACCCTTTCGGAGCACCTGATGTCACCCTTAGTTTTACTGGAGTTCACACTGTGAGTGCTTTTGTTTACAATGTTGTGATTTCTATTTCTGTGCTTTGTATCCGTCTAACGTCACTGTTTTCTGTCTAACGTCATTGTTTTCTATGTTCTCGTTTTTGCCATGTCTGGACTTCGATTTTTGTAAATTTCACTCCTTTGTTCCTTCGGTATTCTACTGCCGTTGTTCCCTCGACGTTTGGATGTGAAATGCCCCGTTGTATGAGAGCCTTGTTTGTAGAATCAAATTTTCTGAATAAGTCAATGTATCTATAATAAAATTTAGAGAATGATATTATCAATTTATGATATCTAGACGAAAATTTCTGTCGTTGAAGTTAGAAACATCAGTACATACTCGTGCATATCGAAGAAGTTGTGAAATGTAGACCCCGTAAGAAGGGGCTAACGGAACCTCACCGTCGAGATGGGGAAAATCAACTATAGGGAAAGAGAATTCATCCCTTTTATCATAAACTTTAGTGTTGAACTTTCCTCGATTTATTGATATATCAAGGTCAAGAAAGGGAGTATGATCACTGCTGCTATTGGATTTATTTAAAGTAAGTTCGGCAGGATAAATTTCGTCTGTAAATTTAGAAAAGTAAGGATTTTCTAAAGCGAAAATATAGTCCAAATATCTATATGTATTGTTAAAAATATCCACTAAATGCTGTTTAGAAGGGTCTTTTTCAATTTTTGCCATAATTTGTGACTCGTAGCAATAAAGAAATAAATCTGCTATGAGAAGTTGCACAGTTGGTACCCATAGGAATACCTATTGTTTGTCGATAGACTGATTCACCGAAACGAACAAAAAAAAAATATCAAGAAGAAAATTTAATGCTTTTATCATATCCCGACAAATCCGGTTGGTATATTTGTCATGTTTGTCGTCACTGAAAAACAATTTAAATGTATTTCAACAAATGGAAGTACATCCTGGTTTTTCAAGGATCATTGGATCAAATACGAAAATTTCTCTTTGATGAGTGCATGCGGTAATGTAGTATAACAGTTGGAAAAATCATAGCTGTCGAAGGGAATATAACTTAAAAACAGAAATCGATGATTGGGTTAAAAAATATACCACACCTTTCTTGATATCGAGGGATTCTGTTCTTCAAAGTTTTAATTTCAAACTCTTTCATAGAATTTTGGCATGCAACTTTTATTTGCATAAATGCAAACAAAAGGAAGCGGAGATTTTCACTTTCTGTTCAGAAACTAAGGGAAAAACCAATACACATTTTTGGGAATGTTCATTTCTGCAAAAGTTTTGGATTGGTATTAGAATTGCCTTGAATTGCCTTGGAATTATGATTCCTCTAAACCCAAAAGAAATTATTTTTGATGTCACAAATGAATCACAGATATATAATATAATTAATCATACTTTAATCATATTTACTTATTCTGAAACATTTTATTTACAAATGTAGACGTGACTTAGGTATATATCTATAAAGGGAGAATTGAATATTTAAAATACTATATTAACATAGAAAAATTCTGCACTGTACTTATCTTCTGTACAGAATAATAAAATTAATAGAAAATTATCACTTTAAGAGGCGGTAGTTGTATAAACTATACTATTTATAAAAATATGATAAAGATATCATATTTTATAATTTCTATGACTCTTTTGTATTGTAAATTAACAATTTTACTTGAAATATAAACAAATAACAATTTTTTTTTTCAAAATAAAATAGATATGCCACGGAACTTTTGAAAAAGGTATTTCATGAAATATGAACAATTTGTTAGTTTTTCAAGAAAGAAGAGATAACTTAATTAAAGTAATTGTTGCAATGCACGTGCTTTTACAAAGAATAGGGATCAACTACCTTATTTCTTTACCAGAATTAGAATATTTGTCCTACATCATGGAATTTCAGGATAAAGGTATCTCCATGTGATAAAATTTTTGGAATTTTTGACAAATATGCAATATTATTCCAATAAACTTTAAACTAAGTGTTCATTTTTGGTTAAATTATTGTGTTTGAGACCAACAATAAATCATTTAGACAAAAAAAAAGAAGAAAAAAAAGATTGCTTATTTCGTTTTGTTCTGATAAACAACAAAGCAACAATCACTTTCAACACCTACTGTAAGAAGTTTGTCAGGTGAGCGATTTAGGCTCAGTTTTTATACGCCCGTCTAATGACGGACGTATTATGGTATACCAATGTCCGATTGTCCGTCCGTCCGTCCGTCCGTCTGTCTGTCCGTCTGTCCGTCCGTTTCATATGTCGCACTCTAACTTGACAACCCTTTGGCCAATTCACTTCAAACTTTGTAGAGGTATTGGATATGATGGCTTCACGATCTGTATGCTTTTTCATGAAATTTCGATTTTTCTTGCAAGAGTTATGGGGCTTTATTCGTCAATTTTAAGCCATTTTTTACGTGTCGCGCTCTAACTTGACAACCCTTTGGCCAATTCACTTCAAACTTTGTAGAGGTATTTGGTATGATAGCCTCACGATCTGTATACTTTTTCATGAAATTTCCATTTTTCTTGCAAGAGTTATGGGACTTTATTCGTCAATTTTAAGCCATTTTTTTACATGTCACGCTCTAACTTGACAACCCTTTGGCCAATTCACTTCAAACTTTGTAGAGGTATTTGGTATGATGGCCTCACGATCTGTATACTTTTTCGTGAAATTTCGATTTTTCTTGAAAGTTATGGGACTTTACTCGTCAATTTTAAGGCAATTTTTAGCTCACCTGGCCTAAAGGCCATGTGAGCTTTTGCCATCACTT
>MJUU01049656.1:0-19818 GCA_002080025.1 Modiolus philippinarum
AAAAGAAATTACAAACCAGGGAACTTAATAAGTATCGGATCGTCGAGAGATGACAATACAGTGATAACATGGAAACTTATAAGAGTCTTAGAGATTTTACAACGATACCCACAAAGATGTTAACTAATAAGAATTACATAATAAATAATATAATAATCACACAGGACAAAAAATTCAGCCTTCATAAGGCTTTCATCAGTGTCATTTAACTTTCATTTAAATATTCGCTGTCGTACTACAGCTCACTGATAGCCCCATGTAAATTTAGTTACGTATAAAATTTTATCAATCTTGAGCTCGATGTTTGGGGCCACCAGCTTTGCACTTTAGAACCCAACGGTCTTAGAGCGTTTCCAAATGAAATTCAACAGTAACAAAAAAATTTAAAAAAATATTTTTCCAGGGTCAAACAATTATGTTAACATCCTTTTAATGAATTGAATATATATTTTTTATTTCTTTCATATTTTATATTTACTATTTTTAGCTTTCTATGTCATAAAGAACGACATTATCTAAGTTTCAATTTTCATTGTTAATGTAATGGTACCAACAAAATATTTTATCGCACATGCAAACACGTGCGTAGAGGATTTATAATTAGCCCGACGAAGCCTGTGGAAAGGCGAAAATTTGCTGTCAATTTATGATCAATTTCCATTTTAGTGTCGTTATAATTATTTTATACAGATACTTATATTATTCCTATTTTTATTTAATTGTATCAGCCTTCTGTTGGCAGATCGGACATTCTAATTAAAAAGGTTGTTGATGTTGCAATTTTTAGACAAATATATATAGATACAAATTATAATGACAAAATGATTTTGGTACATCAGATATTAGTCTAACGTTTTCATCCTTCACGGGACTTTTCAAGACTAACAACGTCGTTAAGCGACGTCGCTATTGGAAATCTGTGACGCAACGTGATTGTTTTCAAAAACGTTCCAAATATAGTTTAATCTTGCACTAAATACTTTTATGAATTTCTTTTCCAACTGTTTTCGGTACTCTTCTGTTTTCCGGGACACTTGGAAAACAAGTGTCTGAAAATAGTTCTAGAAGGGAATACATTTTATTTCGACGGTAGGCATTAAAAAGAGGTTAAAAGAACTGCCATGTTGACTAAAGTAGCTCCAAACTACGCAAACTTGGTAATGGGTTATTTAGAGAAAATTTTATATGACAATGTTGAAAACCAATACGGACGAGAATTAAAAAATTACATTGTTCAATCATGGGAAAGATTCTTAGACGACTGTTTTGTGTTCTGGACGAAGTCGGTCGAAGAGCTAGAAGCATTCAATAATGTCCTTAGTTCTCTACACCCGTCAATAAAATTTACCAAGGAAAGCAGCCAAACCGAACTACCGTTTCTCGATATACTCCTGAAAGTTTCAAATAATACAATAATAACGGATATTTACTATAAAAAGACAGATACTCACCAGTACTTAAACTTTGAAACATGCCACCTCGCGCATACTAAAAGAAATATACCTTATTGTATTGCGCGACGGATATGTGCAATAGTGCTGGATGAACAACTACGTAAAACACGATTAGACGAACTTAAAACATATCTTGCGCAACAGAAATATCCGCTACAACTCCTTCAGGATGGTATTAACAGAGCTAAGCAATTAACAGTGGCCTAATTGAGAACACCAAATGAACAACGGAACGAAGAATAAATTGTTCCTGTAGTTACTATGCTTGATCCGTCAATGCCGAATACCTTTAACATGATAAAATCTAATTTACCGATTCTACATTTAAGTTACAAAATGAAAATTCTGGCAAAACCCGAATTGATCATGAATAGTAAAAGACAGCCGAAAAATTTAAAACGCCACCTGACCATGGCAAAATTTGACATGCAAGAAAAGATACTTTCAGTTTCCGTTTGCGGGGACTCCAGATGTGGCGTCTGTGGTAAAGATGATTTCAATTATTTGGAGGTGGGTGTGAAGAAACAGTTTAAAAACGGGAAAGAACTTACGGTGAATACAGATATTGTTAATGAATTGTAAATCCGAAAATTTAATATATTGTATTACATGTACAAATTGCCGTGAAAACTATATTGGACAGACCGGAAATAATATTTGTGAAAGAGTGCGTGTGCACCAACGACAGATTCGGCAACCCCAATGTAGAAAAATACCTCGAACATTTAGATAGATGTGCTAATGGAAAATTTAAAATATTCCCGTTTTTCAAGTGTCCCGGCAAAACAGAAGAGTACCGAAAACAGTTGGAAAAGAAATTCATAAAAGTATTTAGTGCAAGATTAAACTATATTTAGAACGTTTTCGGAAACAATGACGTTGTGTCACAGATTTCCAATAGCGACGTCGCTAAACATCGTTGCTAGTCTCGAATAGTCCCGTGAAGGATGAAAACGTTAGACTAATATTTGATGTACCAAAATCATTTTGTCATTACAATTTTTATCTATATAGTGCTGTACACTGTGTTATTATATATATACTAAACAATTGTGTTTATTTTGATGTTATTATAGGGACATGAATATCGAGATTGCCTTCCCAATGAAGGATTTGACTGTTCTTCGAATTCACACACATTACAGACAGATTACATTGCTCCTGGCAACTCTGTAAGAGACCGAAAAGTGTATAATAAATTGAACCACACATTTATTTTGTAACGTAATATGAGACTTAAGTATATTAATTAACCGAAATATGAACAGGTCAGTGCTGGTCTAGTGGTAGCGTATTCCTTTGAACCATGACAGAGGGGTTCGAATCCCATTGGAATAAACAAAAAAATAATATTAAATATTAAAAGATTCAGACTCCGAATCTAAATTGATAAAAACAGTTGAAAAATACATCTCAGACAAATGATTCAAGCCAAAATGATTGATTTCATTGTACAATTTTTGTTTTTAACAACTATCCAAATTGAAGTTAATATATCTTCTGGATATGGCCGTTTAGACAACAAATGTTTCATCAGTGCAGATTATATCAAAACAATTGGAAAACCAAATAAAAACGAGAGAGAGAGAGATTATTTTCAGTTCTTTGAATTACAAAAGCGGTTTTATATATATATAACACAAAATCGGAAATGCAAAATCTATTAAGGATTCATAATTAAACACAAAAACATCACACTGCTTGTTGTACGAGATTAAAGGTGTTTTTCTCCTTCTTTGGGAGTAAACTGTTCAGTGATTTTTTATTCGCTTTCTTTTTATTTCATTTGTTTTGACAACTTTTCGAAATGTGTCATAATAAATATTATGTCCAAATTTATACCTTATTTATATTTATAAAAATAATAGATTTTTCAATTGGATTTCGGGACAGAAAAATAAGATCAAATCACTGGTTGTGATTTCAAAAATAGTTTGGATTATAAAAATGGTTGATAAACATTCTTAGTAAAAATGCAAACTGGTAAAATACAAACTAAAATATATGATAAAAGGGATGATTTTGATTTCATTTTAACTGATTTCCATTTTCTTGACGGCGACATCCAACAGGATATACTACTCAACAAAAGAAACGATATACAGATTTTATCAAGACCGGTATTTCACTTTCTAGTAGAAAACCATGACTCGTAGACAAATGTATTTTTTGCAAGTAAGAATTAACATTATGCCCAAAAATGTCTCTTGCAATTTCTGAATCAACTCCGGTCACGGTCAAGGTCATTTTCCGGAATTTCTGTTTGCAAGCGTAATTAGTGGGTATATCTACATTTTCTTTTTTCCAAACCATCACATGTTCGGACCAGCTGACTTCAAACCCTTGTTCCTATATCGACCATGAATTCCTCAAGCCTATTTTCCATTTTCAAATACTGCTCTCCGAAGTGTAAAACGCGTATTACGCGATCTTGACGTTGCGACGGCTCACGGGACCTGGTGCCACGTGATTTATCATTTGATTAGCTTGTTTGCTTTAGATTAAACGAAAGTCTTTAGTTTGTTATTCTTTTCACGTAACAATGAATTACGAGGGGAAAATCAAGATCGACGATTTGATCATTACAAACGTTGATTTTGGATTGAACGGGGCATCGAAATGAGACATTGTTTTCCACTTTTTAAAATGGCAAATTGTTAACCTGATAAAATGCCCCAGTTATTGGCATCAAAAAACTTAAATCATCCATCAGTTGACGGCGAACTTTATCATTGAGTGAAAAACTTCAATGCCGGATTTTCATCGCATCCATTTCGGAATTGTTTTATAAATGGACAAAACAAATGTGTTTTGGCGTTGAATACATTTATACACTAAATTAAAACTTGACATTTCGAAATACAAACATATCTACAAAATTGACTGTGTATCGTTTCTTTTGTTGAGTAGTATGTATCATACGGGATGTACATTTTTCAACTAGTACGATTCGCACTTGTTTGTTCTACTCTTAACGGTTTTAATGAACGTAACTTTACTATCAGAGCAAAAATTTTACAACAGGGTTACAAATTTCATAAGTTGCTGAATACCTTTAAGAACTTTTATAACAGATATGAATGGTGAATAAAATGATATGGAGTAAATGCACATGAGACAAAGTCTTTACAAATACATGGTAAAAAACAAGCAAAGGAACAACCCTTCTATTGTTGTTCTTCATCTTGAAGTAATCATGAATATTTAATGTCTAAATATGGCGGTACTCGCAAACAGTTTATTACTAATCCTCTTTTTACAGTAACATTAAAAAAATACCAGAAAATGATTAAAAATCTAGAAAAGCTGGGGCGTAACTTACAGATGGGCGCAGACGCAACGTTCCAAAAAGTGCACTTAAAGTGAACTTGAAGTTCACTTTTTAAGTGCACTTCGCGTTCTCTTAGCTGTCGCGAAGTTCACTCTTTTGGAATAGGTAGCTAATTCATGACAGGTATTATCGCGTTCACTAGTGATATTCAAGTGCACTTGAAAGCTGTCGCGAGGATCACTACTTAAAACGAGGTCATCTTATATATATATATATATATATATATAGTTGGATTGAATTTTAAGCGATAGCCGAAGGAATAAATATATATATAGTGGGGGTCGCCATCTTGTTCAATTACGGAACACTAAATCCGACACAGGTAGACAGATTTGACCCGACTCGGGCTTTTTCGATTACTTCATTATTGAATGGTACCGCACAGGTAGGGTATTACCTGATTATTCAACATGCAAGAAACATGTTAATAAAGTAGTTGAAAGGATAAAAGATAACAGAATGGCAACAAATAAGTTTCAAGGCAGATATTTAACGTTTAAGTGTAGTAATATGCCATTGAAAATTTGAAATTTATAGGTACCGTAGGTACCGTATTCACGAGATGCACCCAAAATGAAAATAGAAATACGTATCACTTAATGATTTTGCCCAAGAATAAATTAAAAGAATAAAGAAATAATTTTTTTCGGCATTGTTGTTTATTTTATTCATTTTTTTTTCGACATCGGAATAAACATAAAGATAGATTGTAATATTGGGCACATATTTGGAATAAATCTCTATTTATATGAGTAAATCACACTTATTTGTAATAAACTTTGATAAATATATATATTTGATAAAGCTTTTACGTTATTTTTGTTAAAAATGTTTTCGTTTTTAATCTAATTCCAAATACACATTTTCTCTTCATTAGCGAAAAACCTTCCAGATTATGAATAAAATGTCTTCTATTAGGTATAAAATAAAAAAAACGTTGTGAATGTAGAAAAAATAAAATAGGAAAAAATTAATCAGATTTACGTTTTCTGTAAAATACACATTTTCTCTTCATTAGCGAAAAACCTTCCAGATTATGAATAAAATGTCTTCTATTAGGTATAAAATAAAAAAAGCGTTGTGAATGTAGAAAAAATAAAATAGGAAAAAATTAATCAGATTTACGTTTTCTGTAAAATCTGTGTATTCTGCTTATCACATTTTCCAAAAAGAAAAGGGAATGGTGCATCATTCCGATTTTTTTATGACAATGACTGATGGTTTGCATTCAGTTGATTTACTAAAGGAACTTTTATTTATTGGATTTGAGTGGACAAGTTTGATGGTTTGAAAATTGTAAAACATAAGTCAAATCGAGGTCTTTTAATTTAAAGATATTTTAAAGATTAAATTTTATTTTCGTGTTTTTACTGTTCTGCTGCATGATTTCTTTACAAATTTCATTATTTGGTTACAACTCCTGAATGTAGAAACGTTTTATGTGTATTGCTTAAGTGTTATTTGAAATAGCGGGTCCTCCGTCAGCTTTGCTTTAGGTATATTGCATAATGTGCATTTCTCATAGTTTAATAAGCTTAATCGTATACACATTTTTTTTTATAAAAAAGAGCTTCCCATTGGCTTCAAATATGGTCATAATGTGTTCTGTTCTGTAAGTTATGTGTATTGCATTAAGTGTTATATTTGCCTTGATTGAATATCTTCATATCTGAAAACGGGATCCCCGTAAGCTTCAATTTATTACAATTACTTTGTATCTGAGTTGTCGGTTATATTTTTCAAGTAAATCACTTGCAATACACATCTTCCAAAAAGGTGTATTCTGACGTTGTTTGATCATGATATTCCACTTTGCAACATTACATCCGCGAATTTCGCTTATTTTCCATTTTCTATTTAAGTGCTTTTGAGATTATGTCTTTGAAGTAAGTATTTTTAAGACAGGTAAACCTAGAAATACAAATTACAAATGTTTTTTGTGTATCTTGTTCTTCATTTATTTCTTTTTTTATCGAAAATCTATTTTTTTAATAAACTGTTTGCTTATTTTAAAACAGTTTTGTTTTAAAACTTGTCGATTTTTTTTTCACATTCAGCTAGATTGAAGAGTAGCTTGCATACTCGAAAGGGTATACAGGTACCTGTGTTAATTGGGACAACATAGAGTATATTCACAGGAAAGGTGGACAACTTGTTTATTGGGGTGTTACATATATCATTTCAGCTTTTATGATTACTCTGAAATATTTGAGTACGTGTATTTTAGTGTGCTGTAAGATTTACTTTAAGCTGGGACTAATATATTAGTCCCAGCTTTAAGCATATATTTCTGGATAATCCTATAAATTTTATAACTAATAATAAATTTTTAAAAAAATACCAATGCTCAATTAAAACTTTTTTTTCAAGATGAAACAAACTCATGTCTTGAAATGATAAAAGCTAGGAAGTGTTTTTTTTTAATAATTTATTTAATGTACTGTGTGTGGTACCCATCTACCTCTTAATGGTGGACCTATCGTAATCAGGGGAGAAAACCAAAATTTACCAATTTCTGAAAACGTCGCGTTCTTTTGGATAAGCAAATGCGAAAAAAATACTAATGCAGTTATATATAAAATATTGTTAAATATAAAACATGTCAGATAATATTTTCCCGCTACAAAAATGATTATAGACGTGTATACTAAATCTTTACAAATGACCAAAATAATTCATTTTTCAAAACAAAATTACTTATTATATCCTTTGAAGAAGTTTTATATGTTACGATATAGCTTTTTGTAAATCTTTACAATATGTTTGAGAAAGTTAGGTTTTCATTTTGCGGTTTATACTAAATCTTTACAAATAACCAAAATAATTCATTTTTAAAAAAATTTCTTAAAATGTTTTACTTTATCACATCTTTTCGAAGAAGTTTTATATAAGGTAATTTTGGAAAAAATTACATGCGACAATTGAAATAAGCACCAACATATAATATCTCCCACTTTTGGATTCATTTTTGACCAAAGATGCATAAATTTGGTGTCGCGAGAAAGGAAAACAGCTAAACTGCAAAATATTTCAGTCTTATAAAGTGATTTAAAAAAAAAAAAACACATATAAATGTTGCGTCGCGACAATTGAAATAAGCACCGACATTTAATATCTACCACTTTTGGATTCATTTTTGACAAAAGATGCATAAATTTGGTATTGAAAAGAAAGGAAAACAGCTAAACTGCAAAATGTTTCAGTCTTATAAGGTGATTTTGGAAAAAATACATATAAATGTTGTGTCGCGACAATTGAAATAAGCACCGACATTTAATAACTCCCACTTTTGAGGTCATTTTTAACAAAAGATGTATAAATTTGGTATAGCGAGAAAGGAAAAAAGCTGTAATGCAAAATATTTCAATTTCATAAGGTAATTTGGGGAAAATACATATAAATGTTGTGTCACGACAATTGCTATCAGCACCGACAAATAATATCTCCCACTTGCAAAATATTTCAATCTTATAAGGTAATTTTGGGAAAAATACATATAAATGTTGTGTCTCGACAATCGAAATAAGCACCGACATATAATATCTCCCACTTCTGAGGTCACTTTTGACGAAAGATGTATAAATTTGGTATCGCAAGAAAGGAAAAAAGCTGAAATGAAAAATATTTCAATCTTATAAGGTAATTATGGGAAAAATACATATAAATGTTGTGTCAGGACAATTGAAATAAGCACCGACATATAATATCTCCCCTACTTCTGAGGTCATTTTTGACAAAAGATATATAAATTTGGCATTGCGAGAAAGGAAAAATGCTGAAATGCAAAATATTTCAACCTTATAAGGTAATTTTGGGAAAAATACGAATAAATGTTGTGTCGCAACAATTGAAATAAGCACAGACATATAATATCTCCCAGTTCTGAGGTCATTTCTGACAAAAGATGTATCAATTTGGTATTGTGAGAAAGGAAAAATGCTGAAATGCAAAATATTTCAATCTTATAAGGTTCAGTTGGTGCTAACGCAACATTCCATACAAGTGTACTCCAAAAGCGTTCCTGGCGTGCACTTCGCGTGCACTTGAAAGTGATTCCATGACAGCCTGGAGTGAACTTGTGACCACTTTCAAGTGCACTTGAAAAGAACATGCTATCGCAAAGTGCACTTGAAGTGAACTTCGTGGCAGCTTTGGATTACTCTTAGCGATTAGTCAGTTCAAAACACGTGACGTGACGTGACGAAATTAACTTTAAGCAAAAAACATAAAAACTCTCTTTATAATCTATTTTTTATAATAAATTAAAACCAAGATGCCATTATAAATTATAGCGTTCATTTGTTTTATTATATACATTCCAAGCTAACGTCATATGTTATTTCAAAAAAACTTTCTCGCAATACCAAATTTATACATCGATTTTGAAAAATGACCCCAAAGTGGGAGATATTATTTGTCAGTGCTTATTTTATTTTCGCAACACAACAGTTGTATGTATTTTTCCCAATTACCTTACAAAATTGAAATATTTTGCAGTTTAGCTGTTTTCCTTTCGCGCGATACTAAATTTATGCATCTTTTGTCAAAAATGAATCCAAAAGTGGGAGATATTATATGTTGGTGCTTATTTCAATTGTCGCATGTTATTTGTCAGTGCATATTTTATTTTCGCAACACAACATTTGTATGTATTTTTCTCAAAATTACCTTATAAGATTGAAATATTTTGCATTTCAGCTTTTTTCCTTTATCACGATACCAAATTTATACATTTTTGTCAAAAATGACCTCAGAAGTGGGAGATATTATATGTCGGTGCTTATTTCAATTGTCGCGATACAACATTTATATGTATTTTTCCCAAAATTACCTGATAAGATTGAAATATTTTGCATTTCAGCATTTTTCCTTTATCGCAATACCAAATTTATCCATCTTTTGTCAAAAATGACCTCAGAAGTGGGAGATATTATATGTCGGCGCTTATTTCAATTGTCACGACACAACATTTATACGTATTTTTCCCAAAATTACCTTATAAGATTGAAATATTTTGCATTTCAGATTTTTTTTCCTTTCTCTCGATACCAAACTTGTCCATCCTTTATCAAAAATGACCTCAGAAGTGGGAGATATTATATGTCGATACTTATTTCAATTGTCGCGACACAACATTTATATGTATTTTTCCCAAAATTACCTTATAAGATTGAAATATTTTGCCTTTCAGCCCTTTTCCTTTCTCGCAATACCGAATTTATACATCTTTTGTCAGGAAAGACCTCAGAAGTGGGATATATTATATGTTGGTGCTTATTTTAATTGTCGCGACACAACATTTATATGTATTTTTCCCAAAATTACAGATGGATGCAGAGGTAACGTTCCAAAAAGTGCACTAAAAGTGACCTTGAAGTTCACTTTTCAAGTGCACTTCGCGTTCTCTTAGCTGTCGCGAAGTTCACTCTTTTGGAATAGGTAGCTATTCCGTGACAGGTATTATCGCGTTCACTAGTGAACTAGTGAACTTCAAGTGCACTTGAAAGCTGTCGCGAGGTTCACTACTTAAAACGAGGTTACCTTATATATATATATATACATGTATATATAGTTAGATCGAATTTTAAGCGACAGCCGAGGGAATAAAAACATATTTCCACATAGCGTTCTTTTGGATAAGCAAATGCGAAAAAAAAATGCCCATGCAGTTATGTATTAAATATTGTTAAATATAAATACAAATGACCAAAAAAAAAATTCATTTAAAAAAAAAAAAGAAAAAAGAATTACTTATTATATCCTTTGAAGAAGTTTTCCATGTTACGATATAGCTTTTTGTCAATCTTTATATAAATATGTTTGAGAGAGTTAGGTTTTCATTATATGGTTTATACTAAATCTTTCCTCGCGTGCACTTCGCGTAATTGAAAAATTTTGAATTTGAGCTTTTTTCCTTTTTTCGTGATACCAAATTTATACATCTTTTGTCAAAAATGACCTCAGAAGTGGGAGATATTATATGTTGGTGCTTATTTCAATTGTCGCGACACAACATTTATATGTATTTTTCCCAAAATTACCTTATAAGATTGAAATATTTTGCATTTCAGCTTTTTTCCTTTATCGCGATACCAAATTTATACATTTTTGTCAAAAATGACATCAGAAGTTAGAGATATTATATGTCTGTGCTTATTTCAATTATCGCGACACAACATTTATATGTATTTTCCCAAAAATTACCTTATAAGATTGAAATATTGTGCATTTCAGGTTTTTTCCTTTCTTGCGATACCAAATTTATACATCTTTCGTCAAAAATTACCTCAGAAGTAGGATATATTATATGTCGGTGTTTATTTCAATTGTCGCGACACAACATTTATATGTATTTTTCCCCTAATTACCTTATAAAATGGAAATATTTTGAATTTCAGCTTTTTTCCTTTCTCGCTATACCACATTTATACATCTTTTGTTAAAAATGACCTCAAAAGTGGGAGATATTATATGTCGGTGCTTATTTCAATTGTCGCGACACAACATTTATATGTATTTTTTTTTCCAAAATCACCTTATAAGACTGAAATATTTTGCAGTTTAGCTGTTTTCCTTTCTCGCGATACCAATTTTTATGCATCTTTTGTCAAAAATGAATCCAAAAGTTGGAGATATTATATGTTGTTGCTTATTTCAATTGTTGCATGTATTTTTCCCCTTTAAAAAGATGTGATAAAGTAAAATATTTTAAAAAAATGAATTATTTTGGTTATTTGTAAAGATTTAGTATAAACCATATAATGAAAACCTAACTTTCTCAAACATATTTATATAAAGATTGACAAAAAGCTATATCGTAACATGTAAAACTTCTTCAAAGGATATAATAAGTACTTTTTTTTTTAAATGAATTATTTTGATCATTTGTAAAGATTTAGTATACACGTCCATATTCATTTTTTGTAGCGGGAAAATATTATTTGACATGTTTTATATTTAACAATATTTAATACATAACTGCATGGGCATTTGTTCGCATTTGCTTATCCAAAAGAACGCTACGTGGAAATATATTTTTATTCCCTAGGCTATCGCTTAAAATTCGATCATGAAATACATAAATAAAACAAAAGTACGCTATAATTTATAATGGAATTTTGGTTTTAATTGATAATAAAAAATAGATTAAAAAGAGAGTTAAGTCGTAGAGTTTTCATACTTTTTGCTTAAAGTTAATTTAATATTAATATCACTTGCTTTGAACTGACCAATTGCTAAGAGCAATCCAACGCTGCCACGAAGTTCACTTCAAGTGCACTTTGCGATCACTCCCACGATCGCATCTTCTTTTCAAGTGCACTTGAAAGTGGTCACAAGTTCACTCTAGGCTGTCATGGAATCACTTTCAAGTGCACGCGAAGTGCACGCGAGGAACGCTTTTGGAGTGCACTTGGATGGAATGTTGCGTCAGCATCCAACTGTACATTCTTTACGTCATAGTGAATACTCTGCTTGCATCCGTTGAATTAGTTTTGAGATCTAGTGGCATAAAAATTTTCAATACATACTGGCCTCTTACTGATACTGCCGATGTCTTCTGAAATATATGATAATTCCTGCGGAAAGTTTTGAGTTAGATTCTTCCGTAGTGTGACAGTGTTCTACCAGCAGATTATGTTCCTTGAGCTAGCAAGCAGTTAAGCGGCGAGCACCCCTTGACCCGTCTTTAAAAATTACGTATTGTCTTTTTCTATCCTTTAAAGATTCTGGTCATGGACTTAGTAGTCTACCTGTATTGGGTTTTATTTGTATTTTGTTAAACTATAAGGAAACGGGACAGATAAAGGGGAGGTGTGGGTACCCAAAAACCGGTTTAACCCTTCCGCTGGGTTTTGCTAGTGCCGGTACCGACTTCTTATTGTTGTCTACGTTTGCATTATGACTTATACGTGTTTTTTCTTGTGTAGTTCCCTGCAAATTGCTGCATGTAATTATAATTTTCAGCCATTGTAGGTGTTTCCTGTTATCCATTTTTTAACATTAACAAAATTTTAAATCATATGATTACAAAAAGGCTTTGATTACAATAAAAAAAAAATTCAAAAATGTTTAAGTAAACCAGTTTTGAAATCTCAACAACTTTATTTTTTTTATCCCTCATCCATCTTCAAGAGTTAATTCTTTAAGATTATTTAACGTTACATTGGTTCAATATTTCAAAAGTCCTAAACAACATCTGAAATCGGATTACAAAAGTGGTTTGGTTTGAAAAAGTAGTTGATAATAGTCAACCACGTTTAAACCTCAAGATATTGTGCCATCCCGCTTGAGTTTTCGCATGAGTTCCTTTAAAAATATTTGATATTTTAAAACAAAATGACAGTGCTGTTGGATTTCTATTATCCTGTTTTTTTCTTTATTTAATGTTATAGTGGTTCTGGATTTCAAAAGTGCTTAACCTCAGTTAAAAGTCCCTATCAATTAAGTGTAGATAATACCCAAGCTTACTAAATCTAATTTGTACCAATGAGCCGTAATTATCAACAATTCAGAGCACTTTTCTGTGGTCGGTAACAGCAACCACGAAATAATGTTTGTATATACTTCTGTACATTTTGTAGATAGAAGTGACAATCTAAGTTACTTTGAAGGTGACTAAGGAGCAATAAATAACATTCTTGAAAAAGTCGATTGGGATGATCAACCAGCTACAAGAAGGGTTGAAGCTTTGTAGGATGAATTTGCTGAACACATAACAAATACATGTTAGGAATGAATATATACCAGTGAGGAAGTCTTGACTATCACATTGAAAAACTCCTTGGATGGGTAGAGAAACACTAATGACAGTGCCAAAAAAGAGGAAACTGTGGAAAAAATATAGGAGTCGACAAAAAATATCAAATATGAGGAGGTCAAACATACGTCTAATGTAAGCCCATGCAATTACGAAAACTCAATACACTATGAACCGAATAAAGTACTGTCCATACTAGGAACAGTGATTTTTTCACTGTCATTAACTGTTATCTCCTATCCCATTAATGTGAAAAACCTATAAACTACGGTCAAGAACTGTAACAGTCGGGGACAGTCATCAAAAGTACTACCCAAGTACTGTGATTAACTTTCCAGTACCGTAACAGTTACTCACAGTTAATGACAGTATTTACGACTACTGTCATGCACTGTCCCGGATTGCTACAGTTCATGTCAGTTTCACTTGTACTGTCCTGCACTGTGCTGGACTGTGACAGGCAGCCACAGTCGATCACAGTATTACAGTATTTGTGCTAGATCCGTGTACATGTAATTTTTTGTCGTATATATATAGTCTTGTACATCCTTCCGAGGAAGTAATATTTCCGCAGAGGTTTTCCAATTTTTAGATCCGAGTTGAACTGAAGAGATGTAAATTCATCGAAATGGGGCCTTATATGCAACAGTGAAGTTCAAATAAAGTGTTGCGTGTCACTCAAATTGTAGTGGTTAAATTCCTCAGTGGAAAGATGTTCTCGATAATATCACATCCTAAGACTTTGACTCAGTTGGTCTTTGACTTCAGACGCATATAATTTATTTTTCAAGACCTGTAAAAGCATATTTCCGCCATGCTTATCCTGAGGATTAAATAAGATTTCCAAGTTTGTCGCTGTTTGTATATATATATATATGTAGACCCTCTTTTTCTGAGTCCAAAACTAATAGTTAAAAATGACAAAGAGAAATATTAATACGTAGGTTTCAGCTTTTAATTTGTTTATTTCAACAATTTTTTGATGAAAAATACAAATTGTTTAACAATTAATTATTTTCTGTATAAAATGAAAAGCCAGTGCAAATTTACTGGAAAGAAAATAATGTCTTCAATGAAATGTCATCTTTTATTTATACTGGAATATTTAATTAACAGTAAAACAGAATTATACCAAAATGTTATGTATTGTATGACATAAAATAGAATTAAATAATGAACCAAAGATTTTAATTTTCCCGGCCAGAGTAGAGAATTAAAAAAAAAAGTCAAAATTAAGTTGGAAGTTGGTACTAAAAGAAGCTAAAAATATTTGAGAGCATTCTCAGCTTATTTAGACGAAATTATACAAATATTTTATTTTACAGAAACATAAATTGTTGCAGCCACGTGTTGACAATGTAAATGACACACCTTGTTACACAGGTGTCATTGTTTATTGGAAAAGTAACATGTATATGTTACTTGAGTGTGTTAATTGAAAAAATAGATAAAGTCTATATTAAAATCAAAACTGATCATTTAAATATTGTATTAAAAAGTAAGACACCTGAGAAGAGAGAGACCCGTTTTCTACAAGCTGTTTTCTACATGTATAATGATTCACCAACAGTCTGAAAAATGATGAAATAAAGGGGTATCTTGTGAGTATTTGATTGATAGTGGTCGTTATTAAAAATGCAAGTAAGAGGCAAAATAATCAGATCTCTCCAGTAGTGTTATAAAATGTTCTACAGGAATGTATCATACAGAAATGTATTAAAACAATTGTAAATTTAGTATCCAATCTAAGAATTAAAAGGTGGACGTACCATTACTGGCTGCAGTGAACCCCAAACACTGTCTTTATTAACTCTATTTAACCCATTTGGACGATTATGAGAAGTTTCCCTTGATATGTAATACTTTCTTTAGAAAAACAAAATATGGTTTAATTTCTCGTATATATGTTCAATGAATACATTTTCTGTAATTAAGTTAACTCCTGCTATTAGTCCTGTCATTTTTCTGTATATTGTCTGCAATTGTCTAAGTGCAAGTTAGCAATGCTTTGACTAAAATATAATAAATTAAGATTTAAATGCATCTCTTCTAGACTCAAAAGGGAGATAATATAATATTGGTTCATATTTACACGAGTAAAAATTCAAACTAGCAGAGGGCAGTAATTATATTATTTATACAAACTATTTATCATAGAAAATTTTAACAAGATTGTAATTGATTAAATATATGCAAGGCTGGACTACAGTGAGAGTATGTGAAGACGATGTATTGGATCTCAGTGACGTTTTAGGTACCATGATATAAAACTCCATATGCTTGTTTCTCTCCTACATTTACCATCAAGATCTGGAATTTATAGTGTAGCAGCACATTGATGATATAAAATGGGAATACCACTCTTGCGAGTGCTTCACATGTTAGTTTATATCAAGTATTGTGTACCATTAAAACAAGACACCCTCGGGATCTTGTCATCACACACTTAAAGAAAGAGAAACGATCTGGAGCAAACTATACATTAAGCAAAAAAAAAAAAAAATAAATAAATAAAAAAAAATAAAAAATAAAAAATAAATAAAATAATAATTATAATAATAACCCGGGTAAACCAATCTAACAATTTAAGCGAGTATTTGATGGCTGCTCTACATCTTGAAATGCCTTCAACGGTAAACAAAATTGGCCTGTATGCATTAATGAATTTCATTTTCGAATATCAAATAAAAAACTGCGATGGATTAGTTATACATTTAAATTTTGAACCCAATTCCTCAATATGTTCATGTTCCTTTATCTTTGAATGTGTTTTACCATAGAATCAAAGACCGTTGTGACCAAGTTTGATTCTAATTGCACACGTGTATCAAATGTTAATTAAATGTTTTCCAGTGCTCCTCATATAGAGAACATCTATATTATTAAATTTCAATAAGACCAAGAAAGGACCTTGGAAGATCTTTGTAGCTGAATATGGTTCCATTTGAAGCAACAATTTAAAAATAAAGTAACACAAACGCCAGATATTTTTCACATCTAAAAATCGATAATGTTTCTATGGCTTATTAATTTGAAAGGGTGAAACGTTTTTTTTTGGAAAAGGGAGTTAAACGGATAAATTTAGTGAGACAGTGTTAGCCAATTAATCAGACACCGGAACTAAGAGATTGATATTCAACACTTATTGTGAATAATTCTACAATCATTTATAATTTATGACTAATTTTAAAAGCATAAACGAACTTAAAAGTGTAATATTTATGTTGGAATATTCATTCATTTGTAAACTGGATCCAAATTTTTAAAGGCGACTTTACCTACACTATGAAATTCAGTTGTGAAATTTATTTCAGTTTCGATATGTAAATAGGCCATAGCTTTTCTTCAACGCTTTCCCGAACTAGGATTTGACATTACACAAAAACAGCTCTAAACGACTTCCTTAGGTCGAGTAACGCGAGGTATGTTCTTATTTAATTAGATGATTCACATTTCATTGGAGAATTAGTAATTGTATAGTTTTTTCTCTCTCGGTAAATAATTACTGTATGTTTGTATTTGCTTACCCCTAGGGATGTAATGTGCAAGTAAATTATTATAAAATAAAGGACTGTTTTAGTTGTCTTGTAATAATCTGCAACTACCAGTATGACAGCTGTACAGAATTACTAATAGTATCATTTTTATTTAAGGCAAGAAGACACATTTCGATGATTTTCTTCATTCTGATCTAAAAAATCGGTCATTGTGCATGAATTATACCAGATCCAGACATTAATACGCCTGTTTTCAAACGTTTAACTTCGCAAAAATAAATTTTGTTGAAACATAATGTAAAGTAGACAATTAAAGAACTTTCGCAGTCCGGAATTCTATTTTTAAACCGGTATCAAGTTTGATTAGTTTAGCAATCATGATATGAATATCGCAAAAGTAAAAGAATAATTCTACCAAGAGAAAATAAAGCATACGCCATATAAAATAAATACCAAAGAAGACGAGGAAAAAATAATTACATGTACTATTGTAATAAAGTCAATATTGTTGATTACAGCAATAATGATTTTTCAACAGTCGCATTCATTGTTTCGACTATAAAATGATATCGATTCGCACTTGTCTGATACATTTATTGAGAAATATATATGCAAAAAAGTCTTTTTGATTTTGACAGTTTATTCTTATCTTTAAAAAGAAAATTATATTATCCCCGTCAAGGGTTAAAATGCAGGTTCCTTTATAGTCTTTAGCAAAGAAGACAGGAGACTATTAGTCATCTCTTTTAACTTGAAGTTTTCATGCTTGTTGACAACCTATCATCCATGACATAATTGAAGTAAAACAGGGGATGGATGTAGCGTTCTTCAACATTTAGCAAGTGAATTCCGCTTTAACCGGTGCTATGAGCCGTCTTGAATTTACTCTGAGATGAGAGTGTTCAGTCTTTGTCTCCATTTTCTCAATCTTACCATGTTGTTATAGGGATTTTGTTCCATGTACATTTACTTCATATCCCTTTATTTTTTCATGGCTCTTTAATTTTTTCACTAATCTTATGATTTATATTGCGAAAAAGGTTGAATTTGAATTTGTATTTTCTTGACATATACATACGGACTCAATAAAACCTGCTTAAGCTTGGGATATGGTAATATGAACCACTTAAGATCAAATTTATGGGAAATACAGGGTTATGTTATTGCAACGCGTTTGTCATATTTTTTCACCTAAGCCATGTCAGCTGGTGTAAATTTGGTGTCCGTCGTACATCTCTTCTTTGTCTGTCCGTTATCCCCTCTTTTCCACGAGTATTCTCCTCTAAAACTTATATGCCAAAACCACATTGATGCAAAAACGTAGACCCAACAATATTTTAGAAAATAAAAAAATAGTTAAAAATTCAGAAAGAAATCAATAGACAAGTGGTATCTACAAGATCACGGTTGTATATGCATTTTGGAATCCTGGTAAACGGATAGTTTCAACTTGCATTTGTGCAAATAAATACTTTTCTAATTTGCTTCATGATATTTTATCCAATTGTTGAGAATCTACCAACATACATCAAGAACACTACACTTGATCTCAACGTGCTTGGGTTTTTCGGTCAGAAAATGCTGAATTCAGACTATTAACTTTTGATATCACCTTCCTCTACACTAGATCCTTAACAATGATGCTATGGTACTTTTAAAACACTTTCTCTACAAAAAACCTAATCATTATATCAAAAAGGCTCTCTTACATATATAACTAGTTCTGAACCTCATGACTTTCCAGTTAGAAGGGAAATATTACATTCAGTCTAATGGCGATGCCATAGGAAGTAAGGTGGGTCATTTCTTCTCTTGTATATTTGTTCGCGACCTAGAAAAAAAGGTCCATTAATTGAAGAACTTCTCCAGGGAACTTTTTAAAAATTACATTGATAATGTCTTCGATGCGTCCTTCGTCTTTTATTGACTATGTGTCATCGTACCATCCAGCCTAGAAATTCATTATTACTCAAAACTGTCTTTCAATTGTACAAACCGATAGACGCCTACTGTAACTTAAATTATTGGTCATATCATCCTTGGTAATGCTAATATGCCATTCCAAATTAAAATTCTTTTGATTTCGCCATATTTTGTAGTAGTGAGCAGTATTCCAGGACTCAATGTAACTGAATTAAATCCCTTTTCTATAAGAAATTCAATTTTAGCAAAGTTTTGGATCGAGCTATGATTTAAGTTCACTGAAACATCAGACCTGAGGCTATGGAGAAGAGGATGTGAAATACTAAAGACTGGGTCCCGTTTGTTCCAATTAACCACCCTTATAACGAAGCTATAAAAAAAAAAGATTTACAACTAAATTCGATAGGTCTCGAACATTAATACAACTCTTCAGTTTCCAAGATTTGCTCCTTATGACAAGAGAGGTACTCCTCAAACTACATTACTGAAAACGTAGTGTTTGGTATGCTGATGGTTGCAAGGAAGCCTAAGATGATCTACGTGAGTGAGACTTGTCGAAGATTGGGTGATCGTTTTGTGGAACATAAACAGAGCATTATTAATGAAAAAAAAAATGCCCAGTTCGTTAATATTTCGACGTGCCAAGAGTAGTAGTAGGTTATGCATATCCCGTGGCCGCCGCTACGCTTGCCGCTCGTCTTCGACTCACTCGCCCACGGGATATGCATACCAGTATAGGGTTATAAAATAACAAATAGCTGGAAGTTAAGGCAGATAAAAAGTTCCTTGCATGTCTAACAGACTTGAAGAAAAAAACAGCCGGAAGTTCAGGCAAAAAAGTGTTAGTACCCCCCC